>CAVNZL010000106.1:0-212253 GCA_963693355.1 Pontia daplidice | reverse complement strand
GAATATATCCAGTTTATGAGAAGAAAAACAATTCACATCAACAAGATATAGATGATCTTAAAAGGCAAAATAATATATTAGAAACACAAAGTAAGTAAAAAAGATTTATTTACTTTTATTAATTAAAATATCTGTGCACATAGTAACATACCAAAAGAAGTTGTTTCTGAGAAGCCACATTCAACTAAAGAAACAAACGAAATAGAGCAAATGTCTCTGCTTCCAGTCAGAGCGCTGGAAAAGGCGCGAGCGACGGGCAACTACATGGACGCGCACGAGCTGGGCCTGGCCAAGTCGGAGGGCAGCTCGCACGACTCCGACAGCTCCGACGGCGAAGGCACCACGCGCCGCGTCAAGAAGCTCAAGATCCACGGCGCCAGCGTCTGAGGCTCCTGTTTTTGTTGAAATCATGTTTAAGCAAACGAGATGTTATTTTAGGACAACGCTGGAGAGCCCTTGATGTTCTACTAGTTTTAAGTCATTTGTACATACAGCGGGCATAATGCATCTGCCACTTCAGCCTCTAGTCAGAGGTGAGAAGTGGCGGTGCAGCTGTCCTTATACGTGAGAGATTAAAGTAAGGAGATATCATCCTGCTCTTTTGATTTTTAGTCCTCGCTGTCTGTCCCTAGGCTGTATCTCATTAACTGTGATAATTAATCAAACAACATCGGACTAAAATGAATATTTAAGGCGGTTCCCATACAGAAGCACTATTGCAATCGCACTTTGATACTTTGTTGTTTCCCCTTACCCTGTCCACTTGGGTTCATTTATTTTCATTGGGACATCTGTAATCTTAGTTATTTTTCTTCGTGCTAAATTCCTTGCTTTGTCTATTTTTTTCTTCTTTGCAGTCCTTACAAACATTTTGCAATCATTACAAATACTGTTTGGCCAAGGTTTTTGCATTCAGTTACATAATTTATAGTACTTTTGTTTACGGTTAGTTTTTCTTTGATATATTTGGTTATTACTTTGATTTTCTCAGCGTTTTTCCAAAACCG
This sequence comes from Pontia daplidice, assembly GCA_963693355.1. Classification (NCBI taxonomy): domain Eukaryota; kingdom Metazoa; phylum Arthropoda; class Insecta; order Lepidoptera; family Pieridae; genus Pontia; species Pontia daplidice. The sequence continues at coordinate 211,246 of CAVNZL010000106.1, read as the reverse complement.
ACCACCCCGCTTTCATTGTCTACTTCTGTAAGCATTTTCTCCAATTCATAGTGAGTGGAGGCAATTAGAATCAAGTGGACTGCAAATCTGAAATGGGTCGAATCGCCAAAAAATTAATTACTGAATCTGTCATCAATAGAACAGTTTTATAAAAAAAAAACAACTTAAATGATCATGAGCAAACTTCAACCTGCTTTTCTTTTGTAGAGCAGTCAACAGTCTCCTAAGCAGTGTAAAATCTTCTTTTGCACGCATCGGCTGAGACGTCTTCGTAAATCGTATCCTTCCATTGTACATTGAGTTCTCCACCAAGAGTACGATGATTATTTTTGAAAATTTTCTTCAGGATTCTCTATTTTACTACACTGTACATACAAGAAGAATGAACTATGGATCTAATGATAGTGAGTAGTTGATACTACTGTCTTTAGATATTTGATAAATTTATTCGCCAGCATCGACCCCTGAATGAGTACTCGCTTCCAAAGCACACACGGGTAGGTATGCCACACCCCACTGTTATTTGATGCATTCTATGCCAATTGAAAATTGACACAGAATAATATTTACAAATTTAAATTATACAACATAATTGTACAAAGAAGGAATAATCTTATTTAAATCACCGATAGACGACCCTATTGCTTATAACTTCTTCGACTCTAAATTTAGGGTTTATCGTTTAAAAATGGCATAAGTAACGCGACATGTGATAGCAGAATAGCTTAATATTGTATATAGATATACAAAAATAATATATTTAAAAAAAATCTCACACGAAAATTTTTGCCATGGACTACCGCAAAGTAACGCCTGATTCTATCTTAATATATATAAATCTCCTGTCACGATGTTTGTCCGCGATGGACTCCTAAACTATTAAACCGATTTTAAATTAAATTGGCACACCAAGAGCAGTCTGGTCCAATTTAAGAGATAGAATAGCTTAGATCTTTAATTATAGTCGCAATTTTATTTTATTGCAATTATTTGTCTATTAAAAATTATCTGTTAACTCCAAAAGATTCTTACAGATGTCAATACCTTACGACTGGATTGAGTAAGTAATCAATAGATGGCACTGCTATGGTACACCGAGAAACGTGTCATATAAAGATTAATTTATAACCTAAATAAGGCATACTTTTATTGTTTCAAACGCTTTCGATTATAAAGATATCCCCGCACACTTAAAGCTGATATGTAATTATTTAATTGAACTAAAACTATGATTGCTAGAAATCACATTTATGGCAAAACAACGTTTGCCGGATAATCTAGTTAATTATATAAATAGCTTACTTTGAGGCTAACCGTGTGTAAAACAATGGACTACATTACATTTCTTTTATATATCGATTATTCGTGATTCGTGATTCAGAAATGAAATAACTATTAATATATATAGGTGTATATAAAGTCCAGTAAATAGTTGCACGATGACCTGAAAACTGGGTGAGCTCGTTTTCCAGGTTTATTTTTCAAAGTTGTTTAGATAACGCCGCCCGCCGATGTGCGCGGGGCCATAGTGTGCCGAACTGAAATAGTGGGGCAAACGCTAGCTGTTCAAGAGACAGACAATAGGTAGGATCGAATAAGGTAATCGACCATCCGTATCTGTTAGTAGGAGTAAGACGCCCTGAGCTATCAACAAAACTGGATGGAAATAACAGTTTTCTCAGGAGGCATAGTCGGTTGTGCGTGCATCTCACTGTGGCATCTGCACATAGGTGGTGCAGCGGATCTGTATTTATTGAATGCACTTCGTTCAGTTGTGTATTTGCTCGGCGAATAACATTTTTAGCTCAACGAAGCTATTTGTACGGTGTATTGACATGAATGAGTTTGCAATCAAATTTCCACCCATTTCACCGAGTATTTGATTTTTTATTGTTTGTGTCAATTCGAATACATACCAATTATGTATTTATAAAAAAATAAGGAAATAGACTCGAAATTCAACTATCCGTATTAATATTGTAAAGAACAAAACAATATTATATTTCAAATCTTTTATTGCACATTCATAAAATATTTAGTACACAAAAAATGGATACTGCAAGATAGTTCATATTTAGAGTGCATATATTTTAAAGTTGATCAATATTGCACTACAAGCAGATGTTGCTTAAGCAAAAAACGCAGCTATCCACGTTTGCATTGAGCCGTTTTCATTCCCCTACTTCATTATTGACAAATCGGATTCCAATGTTATCTGAAAATAAAATGATTCTCATAAAAGGTCTTGAATTTGTGTTAATATAGTTAATTTAATATATTTTTTTTTATGAGAATAGGTTGCATGCATAAGAGGAGTTTATTGTATAAATACATATATAAAATATTTACCTATAGCATATAATCAGCTATTAGGTGATCAATACCCCAGTCCATCTGATGACGAGAATAAAAAATAAACATACATTACATTGTGAAGTAATATTTATGATATTGGTGAATAAATAATTATATAATTAAACAGAGTCTACACAAATTGCATAACGAATAAGATATAATGACATGAGGGTAGAGCCTTAAGATGATGTACTCACTGGGCAGTCCGGTATGGAGTCGAATGAAAGAGGTTCTTCAACAGTGTCCGTCATCGCGACGTGTGCGTTCTCGTCAGCTGCGGATTATTTTATCATAACACCAATATATTCATGAACATGGGAATCCTTCATGTGTAAAAGTGTACAACACATACAAATTTCTCGTGACTTACTAGAGTGAGTGTCGGTAGTGGGATCGAGTCGGGCGGCCTCTTGCTGAGGAAGGGGTCGTAGAACGGCTCTCGTGTGCCTCTTGCGCTTCTGTTTGCTTTCCTTCCTTTTCTTGACGCCTCCATTCCTCATTTCCTTTTTCCGTTGATTATCGAAGTGATTTTCACACGATGCGAGCCGGTTTTCTATCTCTTCAACTGAAAAAAACTTTAATAACTCAACGGTCTCACGATTTGACGTAACTGTGAACGCTCCAAGACGATACCTACCTTGTTTCATGAGGCTTGCGTTGCTGCGTTTCAATTCGGCTATATCGCTGGACGGGTCGTTACTTTGCTGCATCATTCGTAGTATTTGGACGGCTGTGGCGAGCACGTCGGCGTTTGATGTCTATGAATATCGTTTTTAGACTTTTTAGACTAACAATTAACAACTATTGTTTGTTATTATCCTAAATTATCATTGTACTTACAGTGGTTTCACATCCTAAGGCAGCTGCCAGGTCTGACATAGCTTCAGCAGTTTCAATGCGACGTTCCCTTTCATACTGCGCGTTGCGCGCGCGCCTTTCCTCCTGAAATGATATTTCAACGACAGTGAGTACGAAATGACTGTGAGAAGATTTCATGGATGGCTCAACAAGGCGGTATACGTACAACTGAAAGTGGAACTCTGCCTTTGCCCACTGGCCTCCCGCGCTTTCTGTCCAAGCTTCGTAGCTCGTCCTATAACATAAATAACCTTCAAAATCATACGATTTTATTTATCCGATAGGTTTTGGTACATTTTGAAACAAGCGCAATCTGAACAAAAGCCAATTCCTTAAGTTAGAAAAAAAGAAGAATATTTATAAGACTTACGCTGTATTCCATGCTCTATTAATATAATCACAGCACTTACAGCATACTGTAATGTTCACTTAACTAGACTGAATATTGAAATGAGTGACATTTAAGAAGTTACACAAAATAAATACCTGCTTGGGGCATTATATACAACCCCTATTTGGTGGGGCTTATCTCGGGCTAAACTACAGATAAACTTTATGGCCACCATTTGGCTATATTTTAAACAATAGCCTGGAAGATTAAGCGATGCAATAATGCAAGCGGCTTATTAAACGGATTTTTGCATTTCTTTTGTTTCTTTACTTGGAAATATTTATAGTGGGTATTATATTTTTCGTCAGTAAAGTTGAGTGAAATTCTGTAGCGGAATTTAGCTTGATACGATTTCGGTGACAACGCCACATTTTATTTTGCACCAATTGTATTCTTGTTGGTTCATTGGTTTTCGATGTGTTACAGTTCTACGTTAAACGTATAAAATTCAATTTATTAAAAACAGCAGGAGTCCACCCTCTTTACTTATTCACCGTGTCCTTCTACCTTTTTACTTCAGTTGGTACAACATTAAACTTAATTAGCTGCTCATGGCTTGGCTAGCAATCGCAAATGCAAAAACAGCATGCAAAGCGGATGGCGATGGCCGGTGGCTGGCAGGGATTCAAACCTAGCACTCGTAAATAGCCACCCGTTCGGATCGGCCTTTGGTTTCTGTGTAAACTCATTTATCAATGTACATTTGACCGGACGTAGGCCATGCGTAGCGAAATGTAGGCTCTTCTACAAGTTATGTCGAACATCGATTTATACGTAATATAAGTTTTCAATAGGCTACGATTAATTTTTATCAGTAAAGAGGGCTGAAAATGATTTAAAGAACTCTTCTGCTTGTCTGTCTTGCTTCATAAAAAGTCAAAGCTTTACATTCCAACTAATTGCCAAAGAAAGGCAAGAAAATTGTACATGGCTCGTTTTGACATTTATAATCTCGAGTAATTAGAAATTCAGTTGACATTGCGTGATAAAGGTCTGTTAGTTGGTTAAGTGTATCGATTTTCTTGGAATTCCCGAAGAGATTCCTTTAATTTCTCTTCACTTTCAAACGTGATTTTTTCAAATATATGTGCCTAGAGCCATTTTATCGAAAAATGTTTGCGGAGGGACGGTAAAATTGAAATTTACGCTCAAACGCCTCGCGCCGGATTAATCACCAAAATGAAACGGGCTTAGGAGGAGTAAAGCCTGTACATATTAGTAGTTTTATTAATGTAGTGATATGTAGGATTCGTGTAAAATAACTAATGGAAAAACGGAGATTCTTCGATTCATTTAAGAAAAGTTTACCGCACTCATAAATGAAGGCTAGGAACTGGCTTGATAAGCCAGGGAATAATATCACTTTATTGGAAACGGCTTCGCAGAGTAGTAGATAGTAGTTGCGGTACAAATTGCCGCAGCAGACGTTAAATTGGTTAAATGGAGTTCGCTCGTGGCGGGGACAGCATAACAAGAACTTTACCAGAGGCCGACTTGACTTTATATTTACTTTTATATGAATTGCTTTAATCCAGTAATTTATTTCTAAATTCTTCAGTTAGACGACTGGCTTAATTAACTATTTGTCGCGTGATACTGAACAGTACCTGCATGAAGTCTTTATCCCCGCGGGTGTACTTCAGATAATTATTTTTATGGAAAAGCACTCTGCTATAGTTTCTCGGTATACAATTTCATATACTTATTTTAAATTAATTAGCATTTCAGAGAGAAATTCATTAGGCCGGATCGTATTAAGCGGACTAATTAACTGGGAGCGAGGTGCTTAGCAGGTACTGAAACTTGAATTAAGCCGTATTCAATTAGGACAACAAAATGTGTAAAACACCATCTCGTAATATTAATACGTACGGCTCATGACAACCAATGGCCACTAAACTAGGCCATTCCCAGTTATGAAAACATATCCTAGTCTTTTGTTTCGGTATAAATTTAAATTAAATACTTAAATATTGACAATTCAAATATTTGTTCAGAAAGCAATAATTGAAATTCAAACTTTTTGTTATAATTACTCAAACAAACCACTGCCTCTTACTTGTTTTACGTCGAAATAGAGCAGTTTCAAATGATGACAGATAATATTTGTAAATTAAAATACAAAAAACAAATAGATAAGTAGTAAAGTAAACAATTGAATAATAATGATCGGTTCATCCTGTTTGCCATGCGCGGGCTTCCACACGAACCGGTGTGAAGTTGACGTCGAATGACCTTGCTCATTTGTGCGACTGTGCCATTAGCCGACGACTTACGAGAGGGACCGAGCAGTGCCGAATCGAACGCCTGCTGGGGTTCACGCTCGTCTAGGCGGCATTTTATTGACCGTTTCCTTTGCGATATTTCCAGAATTAAAGGCCGCTAATACAATATTAGAGTTTACGTGAATAAGAAACAAACGTAGTGTATTTAAGCCTGTGAAACGTATATCTATTGTCAAGTGATAATTTAATCGTCGAGTGAGGCAGACTGCGCTGTAATAGCAACGTAAATATTAAAGACTTAAGAACGGGAGATGCGCTTTGGAAGATTTTATCTGTCAGCTGCACCTGATGCGTTGCGCTAATTTGCGATAATTGTGTTCGTGACATAGTCGTCGTAACGTCTTTGTTACACAACTAGTCCTTTGTTTACAAAGGAAGTCGACAGTTTGCGTTCCCTTGGAAGGTCTCTAGGCGAGACAATGCCCACGACAGTGCACGAAAACATTGCTCTTTTGAACATGATGTCTTCAGACAATCTGGATGATGATTTAAAAACTGTTCAGCTCCATTTCCCATCGGAGCGCCGATTGCAAAGCGACGGCGCATGCGTAGAAGAGAGGGTCAGAACTTCGCGTGGCGACATCCTTGTGGCGGTCCGCGGGGACCGCAAGAAGCGCGCCATCATCACATACCATGACCTCGGCCTCAATTATGCAGCGAATTTTCAAGCATTTTTTAATTTTGTCGACATGAGGGCTATATTGGATCAATTTTGCATCTACCACGTTAATGCGCCTGGCCAAGAAGAGGGCGCCCCGACTCTACCCGAAGATTTCGTTTATCCTAGTATGGACGAGCTTTCTTCACAAATAGACTTTGTTCTAGGCCATTTCGGCATCAGGTCGTTTATTGGCTTCGGAGTTGGGGCCGGAGCGAACGTCCTCTCCCGTTATGCAATCAACAACCCTCAGAGGGTTGACGCCTTAATTCTTATCAATTGCACGTCGACACAGGCAGGCTGGACCGAGTGGCTGTACCAAAAGATCAATACTAGGCAGTTGCGATCGAATGGTATGACGCAAGGGGTCTTGGACTATCTCATGTGGCATCACTTCGGGCGCAGCACCGACAACCGCAACCACGATTTGGTCCACGTGTATAAGGAGTGCTTCTCTCACGTGAACCCAGTTAATTTGTCCATGCTAATTGACTCGTACCTGCGTCGCTCGGACCTGGCGATTGCGCGGGACGGGGCCACCATCAAAGTCCCAGTGTTGAATGTAACAGGTGCGCTTTCGCCTCACGTCGAAGACACTGTCACCTTCAATGGCCGCTTGGAGCCGTCGAAGACCTCTTGGCTGTGCATCTCGGATTGTGGAATGGTCCTCGAGGAGCAACCGAATAAGATATCAGAGGCTTTCCGATTATTCCTGCAAGGCGAGGGCTACTGCAGGTAGTTATGCTGCCCAGGGGCTTGGTTCACGCGACGTCCACGCTGAGTCGCTACATGTTGTATAGAAGTGCACCGGAAGCTTATCCCACGGGAGCTTGCATGCTCGCTCCAAACGCATTGGAATCGTAGGTCAAAATTGTTATGCCTTGTTTTAGATGTAATTACGAAATATATTTATTTTATGGCTTTAATGGACTTTTATTTTAATGGAACGTGTGATTGTAGTCGTAAATGCAAACTCTGCACATTTAGGCCACGTATATATAATATGTAATAGTTTTACTTATGATAATTATTATTTTTATTATTTCTGCTTTCACTTGTTACAAATAAAACTAGGACAGCATTTAAATGTATCAATATCTGGAAGCGAAGCGAAATAAATAAAGACAATTCTTAGATACATTAATTAAACTTCGATTCGCTTTGGACAGTTGATTTGTGATTCATCGCCCCCTTTTTTCCTGTGGAACAAACGTGTATGGCCGCTGCCACCCTGGGGGAGGTGGAAAATCGACTTCACAACCCCCCACCCCACTGACCAAGGGCCCACTAGGTGCGGGGTGCGCGGATTATTGGATATTTTCCGTAGAGTAAACTGAACGTTGAAAGGCAAAGATTAGTTTTTTACCTACCTACACAGGCAGTTTATTGTTCGGATCGAAAACTAGACATCGCTGCCTGTACAAAGGGTATAAAAGTTTTAAAATTGTGTACGTATTTATAATTTCTATTCTAGTACTGCTAAATTATATAATTTATATCTAGATCTACATGCAAGCTAGGCAGTAGGAACTTTAATTAGGGTCGAGTAATCCCCTCGCTTGATGTTAACAGTGGCTAACATCACGCGGAGCCCAAAGCTCTCTTAACTGTGGCGATGCTTTGTAGTCAAGTGTTTGAGTGGTGGGCACCAGAAGGCGGCTCTAGTGCGCCCGAACAGCGTTCCTTCGGCCCCGATGATGACAGATCGGTCCAAAGGGTGTTAGCGAACTAGCAAAGGTATTATTTGTCTATGATTTTAGGCAATTGTTGTGTTAAAAATGCTATAAGAAAAAGTTCAACAAAAGCTCTGAAATCAATAAGCAATCTTAAGGACGTAATGAATCTTCATATTAAAACAAAGTGAAATAAATCCCCATCATCAGTACTATTGAGAGATTGTATTATAGTTTGATATCAATATGTTTGAACTACACTGTGATTACTACGTGTCATTGTAAATGGGTCACACTACATTTCCGGAATTGGCCACTGATATAAACAATATTTAAAAATTTTAATTGGAACTGGAACTCTGTTGCTGTTTGTTTCATCTGTAATTGTTTTTACATTGTGGCCCTATTTTATAAATTGCGTGGTGCTACATTAACATGGATTTAACTGCAGGATATTTTTGTGGTATGATTTCGCACATCCATAGACATAGGCATGAGTCAAATACGTCGAACCCTGCACGATATTTAGGTTGGAGGAATCTGCTCGCACTGGATCCCACAATTTGTCCAGTGTTCAAATATAACTGCGTCATTTGGTGCAAAATTAGTTTAATAGTATGAAAAAGTGCATTTACGCAAAGCGAGAAATTTTAATTGTATTATTTAAGATATCAGGTACGTTCATGACCTTAAAGATCGTTTAACACTCTGTAAACAATTACCAATCAAGCATCGTAGCAGGTGAAATACCACAGTAGGTCGCAAACTTGAGATATTATTGCCGAATGAACAGCATTCTGTCAACGCTTCGCGCTCCTCGAATATTTAATATTGGATCCTCCTAGTTTTCACTAGACAACTTTTGTCGAATATTACACCAGATATTTTTAGTATTTACTTACAGAGTATTGGTAGCTTCCGCATTGCCGAGGTGCGAAATAAAACAACTGTTCATAAATGAATGTATATTACAATAAAGAAACCACATTGAGTTGATATTTACATAATACAATTACATCGTCGAAAACATTATTAAAATTGACTAGTTATATAATATTCTAATATTTACAGGTGTAAGCTCCATAAAGGTCGGAGCTCCTCAGTCCGACTCATATAGCACATTCGAAACGATGTAGGTTATTGCAGCTATTGAGTGAAGAACTCAAATCATTAAATCACATTTAAAAAAATCCTTGTTAATTTAAATATTAACCTTAGAATAAAGTAAACAGTGAATTAATTGTATACAGCATAATTCTATTTTGTATTAGTAAAAGTGAGAATACGGCAGCATAGTTAGTCTACACATAGTAATAAACCATTTCAGGTTTCATACAACCTAGCTACTGGTCGATAAAACTTCGTTAAGTTATTGTTCGTTAAGCGTTCAAGCTTAGAGAGTTTGGTATTATAACTTGATCTCATCGCTTTCCTTTATACCTCTATAACGGCATCTTTTAAAAATGGATATTATCAGGAATGTAGTAAAAAAATCTAATTCAGGCGGACATTCAGGCGTTTATTTCTATTCAGTATAAAAGAAACTGCAGTAAAAACATTCTGCGCAGTGAAATTCCTTTAAGCCCTAATTAATTTTATGCAAAACATAGTTATTGAGTGCGAATAAAGAGTTCTCGATATTGAAGTTATCCGTCGCGAGGCTTCAATGGCCGCCAAATGAACCCGACGGAGACGCAAAATAAAATAAAATTTGTAGCCTTTCCGGCTTCCACATTGATTTGATCCCATTCAAACTCATTGAATAACGTTTGGAATAGCTATTCGAATTTCTGACTTAGAGACAGTTTTATTTTATTTTTAGATGTTGTCAGAATTAACCAATTGCTTATGAGAATAGAGCTTTATCAGCAGTAAGGCGAAATATATATTTCGCTGCATAGTTAACACAATTAATTTATCAAGGCCAATGAAATCAGTACCTATCAGTGTTGAGAAATGAATTGTTATCTCGCTTGCTGGATGTGCGCCAGTGTCCGCTAGCTGTGGTCGTGGTGGGTCCGCGGCGAGAGTGAGCCAGGGCCGGACTCGACGCTGGAGTCGCCAGCGTACACCTCCGACAGCCCGCCACCGCTTCCGCCGCCTGACAACATTCCGCGTTACCACTTGATATGGACAGACGGCGGCGCAGGCGCCGGGAAGGCATTACCGTGTCTGAGGGGCACGCAGTACGAGGTGGCGGCGCAGGCCCGGGGCCGCACCTTCTCGTACCGACTCAGCTGCTGCAGCTCGCACTCCGAATGGTGCTTCTCCGCTGTTACACGCCAATCAATTATTTACTCTTTAAGTTGAATTTGAAAGGATTGAGGTAGAAAGTACCGTCGGAGCGCGAGCGATGTCCGTGCTGGTGGTGGCGGCAGGTGCGGTGTGGGGGCGCGTCGTTGTCTCGAAGACCAAACGTACGAAACTGCAGCGTGTGCTCCGCTGCCTCACCACCCACCGCGAAAGTCGCGTACGGGCTGATCTCGTACACGTCTAGGCACACATCGCATGCATGTGCTATAGTTGATTCATTGCGGCAGTTAAAGAGATCAGCGAAAATTGCTTTCTGACCTTTTTTCATCATACGTCTCGCTATTCTAACATATGAACTTTAAATGAAACTAAGTAATATTCATTCATATTATACATATTTGAATGCTACTAGTGTACTAAAGGAAAACTATTTTTAGCCGCGTTTTACAAACTCAGTTTGCGAGCTCAGCCTTGGCCTAGTGACGTCGAATTAAATTATTGATTCGGCGATAGCGAAGAATAATTACATAAATCTTTAATTTCCTTTTAGGGAATTGTTGTTAGATGTGAAAAGCGGGTGGTTTTCATACAGTCAGTATGAGAAACTCACTCTGTTTACTGTTTCTAATTGAAGTCGATACGCACCAGAAGCCGGCGACAACTTGTCGTGTTTGTAGTCGTGCTGGCAGTTGCGCAAATTCTGCTGCTCCGCGCAAAGTGACTTGTCGGTGCTGGTGCCCGAGCCGCTGCAGCGCCGGCCGCCGTCGGCCCGCCCGCCCACGCCGCACGACCGCAGCGACCTACATTGGAACCACTCTTACAAACATCGCCAGATATTTCTAATCAAGATAATAGAAACATCTCATTAAAACTCACAACGCAACATGAAACATACAGGGCGGCTATATACTACGTTCCTCAGCATACCGCTTTGATAGATAATAACGAATTCAATACATTGAATAAGGCAACATTTTTAGTATAAACAAACAATTGAAATTTCGAAGATGGAGGGCCAAGCTAGCAGGTACTAACGTGCGGCGAAATAGCAGGACGAGCAGCAGCGCAGTAACAGCCAACGCGGCGAGGGCGGCGAATGCCAGAGACACGGCGCCCAGCACGCGCTCCGTTTGCTCACTGCCCGGCGCCGCCCGCCCAGCGCCGCCCTCTGTGTGGAACGAGGCCGGGCGCCGCAGACGTTCTACACACAGGACACGCTCTGTCACCAACGCTTCGTTGTGTTAGAAAGAAGCTCTTAAGCTTAGTGACATCATTACCGCCGGAGTGCGTGGTGGTTGCGGCGTAGAGTAAGGCCTGGTGACGACTAGTGTCAGTGGTGGTCCACAGTCGCAGTGTGTACCACGTGCTCGCCGACAACTCGCCTATCACCACCTAAGAGGATTTTTAAGTTGTTAATTGCCTCTCCACATTGCTCAATAAATACGGATAGTCTTGGAGTCGGCAGAAGTCACCTCGCGGCGATGGTGCAGCGCTGTGAGGTCGGCGTCAGACCAAGGGGCGGGGGGCGCGGCGCTGGCCACGCGCCACTGCAGCCGCACGAGGCGGGCGCCGCAGCGGACGGCGCGACGAGCGTCTACTGCGATGGCACTGCTGTTACTCCACACGGCCCCTTCCGCCCCTTTCGCCCCTCCTCCCCCCTCCCAGACCAACACTGTCACGTCGAAATAGCTTTAGACTTTTTAAAGTAATCACTAAACGCGTGCTTCAGTTAACACCCACCCGGTGGTTTGGTCCGCACTAGGAGCGGCATAGATGGTGTCGAGCTGCCGGCTCGTGAGTGCGCCACGGCGCGCACGGAGTAAGTAGCTCCGCAGGATAGCGTTCGCAGCACCACCCCGTTCGCTTCTCCTCCCATTTCTATCGTTCTTTCTTCTGTGTCTGACCGAGACTGCTCGGATTCCACAGTATCTTCTCTCAAACGCATCCATGAAATCGTAAAACCTATTAAAAATTCGAAGAGAAAGTTTTTGCAAAATTATAACTCTATTAATTTGAGACTTTTGTTTATGGGACAGTGCGTAACAAGTCATCTAAATAAAACATGAAGGAAATTGAGTATTTGTTTTTGTCTTGTCTTTATACAAGTTAGTGAAGAGAAAGTCTCAGCGCGGGACTGACCGTGCGGTGGTGCCGTAGAATGATGTGCGCTGCGCCAGGTGAGGTGCGCCTCGGTGTGGTCGGTGTGCAGAAGAGTGAGGGTGGGGGGCGTCGGGGGCGGGAGGCACTCCACTCGATACGTAACCTCTTCCGAGCCATACGTGTTGCGGGCCGAGCACGTATAGTTCCCGCTCGTCGACGCATCCACGTCTACGCGTAACGTATCTTACAATAATATAACCGACTAACATGAAATCGTGTATGGGAGAAATATGATCCAAGTTACCAACCGTGTAGAGCGAGATGTCCTAGTGGCGTAAGCCGAGCGCGCGGCTCGTGCGTGAGAGGGCGGTCCGCACGCAGCCAACGGGCCCGAGGAGGGGGGTCGCCGCGCCACGAGCACGCCAGGCGCAGAGCCCTGCCGCAGCCCACTCGCGCCCACACGCCGAACGACAGCACGCGCACTCCCGCTGTCACAAACCACGAGTTACGCAAATGCAACGCAGTAATGCAATTCGTAATCATTCGGAATTCAGCCAAACCTCTAGCGGTGGTAGTGGCGGGTTGCGGAGCTGAAGGCTCGCCTTCGCCGGCAGCTGAATGTGCCGTGACCCAGGCTTCGTAACTAGTGCCCTCGGAAAGAGAGCGCAACTCGGCCACTCCACCCAAACCAACTAACGCTTCGCTCTCCTCAGCGGGCACCCTCGATGTTTGCGGCGGTCGCTCTCTAGGAAGGTAGAAAAGGTGAAACTCTGAACTAGAGAGTAACCTCGAAGCAAATTCAAATACACTTATACAATTACCTGCCAAGTTCCCTATAGAAGACGGTATAATAGAGTAAGGGTCCGTTGGGTCTCGCAGGTGGCAGCCAACTGACTGCTAAGGCCGTAGCGGACGTGGCCACCACTTTTACGGCGGCCGGAGGTCCTGGAACTGTACTACGCAATCAAACTTCAAGAACAATATTAAGGATCTCCTCATCACGATAAGTTTTATTTTATTTTTAATTGAAGGGAAAACTTAGAGCAAAAGATATCAATATCACAAGTACGTGAAGAAGACGTACGTAAGTGACGGATTGGATATAGACAATCAACTAATCCCACTGCATTTTTTTTATAAAAAAGTTATATCTAAAGAAAAACACTTTGTTAACGGATTATGTATTTTACAAGTTTACCTTGACCACGCACGCTGTAAAGCACGCGAAACGTCGGGAAAAATTAAAAAATAATGTAATATACTTTAATTTTGTAAAATACATAACTTAATCCTTTAACAAAGTGTTTTTCTTTAAATGAGTAATAGTTATGTTAATAAAAAACAATATTAAAGTTATATCTGCCACCTCGCCTGGAAAGCGGTAGTAGATGATGCTCTAATCTATGTAACTAAAGGCGATTATTATTTATTGTACTGCGATATTAAATTTTATAGTTAAAATGTTACGACAAAAGAAAATTGTTTCTGTAAAACAGCTAGAAATTATATGGCTAAAAATTTTAAACCTCAAAAATTAAAAAACACTTGAAAATTTTGCATCACAGACATCAATAATCTCAATCATTATATTTGACATTTAAGCAAACGAACAACTATATCAATTTGTTGTCAACTTCAACCGAACTTCGATAGGATCGTAACTTAACGTTAATGGTTAGTAAAATACGAAACACGGATTTTGGCTCGATTACGCTGCGATTACGTTGAAGTTTTGCGACGGGAATTAGGGCACTGATCATAATTTAATACATTATAATTTTGTTTTTGATGAAATGACAGATACGTGAGAAATTTATTATTATATAATAATATTTACAGTATCATACGCAAGCATGGGTAATACTTATTCATGGAAGTTATCATATGCGGAAAAGGGCTTACCATCTTGGTGCGTGGCACAGATCAAAGGCGGCGCAGGTACGCCGTCACCAGCTGCGGTGTAGGCCAAGGCCTGCACGGTGTAATTCACGTGAGGCTGCAGAGCCAGCACCAGAGTCTCGACGCCCGACACTCGCTTCACCTCCGAGCCCCAAGTCCCGCCGCTCGCGCCGCCTACGCCCCGCACGTCCCACTCCATCCATTCTGCCGCTGACGACAAACAACTACCATCGTTTAGCAAATGTTCTTTATTTCACTAAACCCGTGTACGAGACTACCGAGAACTCACTGAGTTCGGGCCTATACAGGAGCTTGTAGCCAAGAAGAGCTCCGTGGTGCGCGTGAGCAGGCGGCGGAGACCACTCCACTTTGAGGCTCTGGGGGGACACTGCTCTGCAGCGAACCGCTCGCGGGCCCTCCGATGGCACTTAATTCAATATTTTATTTTAATCCCTTTTTGATTGGGTAAAAATGGAAATGTCGAGTCACTCACCGCTTTCTTTGGTCAATGCATTGACAGAGGGCGTGGCTGGCCCGGCGCCGGCACTATTAAAAGCTCGAACGCTCACTGAGTACCTATTCATTATTATCCAAATAAGTAATCGTATTTCATTTCATTTTTTGTACAAATTAACCATAATTTAACGTCACTGTTACAGTTACAAGGAGATATAGGTTTTCGTTTTACGTATATAATTAATATTAAGATTATGAAGTGAAATTAAGTTCACAGAATATTATATATTGGAGTGGTGATAACCTAGTGTAATGTTCCAGTCCTTCAATGACGTACTGAGTGACCTTCCCTCGGACGGTGGCGAATTCCATCCCAACGTTGGCCCCGCCGGGTCCTGCGCCATCCGCCGCCACCCACCACCACACCGTGTAGCCCAGCAGCTCCCCGTTCCAAGACGATTGCGGAGGTGCCTGCGGTGACTGGCATGTAGATAAATGGCTTTCACGGGCTCGGTGAATTACGGGAGACAGTACCTGCCAGGCCAGTTCGATGGTGGCGGGCCACGGCGCAGTGGCCCGAAGGCCGAGTGGAGGGCGGGAAGGCGGCTCGTGCTGCGTGAGGGCTAACACGGCGCGAGTGTGCGCAGACGCAAACTGCGCTGTGAGTGTACGCGCACGCACCGAGTAGGCCGTGGCCGGCTCCAAGCCTTCAATGGTAGCGCTCTCCGTACTAAATGTTTTCCAACTATATACATTTGCATCCAATACACCAATGTGCGTAATTCTTCTCATTTTAAAAGTATAACCAACTCACTCAGAATAGACGTCGAGGGAGTTCGAAGAGACCGAGACGTTGTGCGCCCGCGCATCGGCCCAACCGTCAGCGGAAGGGGGAAGATGCGTATGTGGACGATACTGCAGCTCGTAGGCAATTACTGGAGAATTACCGTCGTATGGCCGCCGCCACGACACTCGGATGGACCTAGAAGTCGTCTCTACCGCACGGAAGTCGCTGGGTGGCTCCGGAGGCTCTGAGTGTTTATAATATTTAATTATATACTATCTGCGTCAATTTAAGGATTTGGAATGCTGATTGAAACCACATCGGTGCGACGCTTTAGCTGAATCGGAAAAAGGTGCACCACCTTGTACTGCAAGGTGCAGGAAATGATCCGAGCGGCCATAAGGGTTGGAGCCCTGGCAGCGGTACACGCCGGAGTCCCGTCTCCCGGCGCGCTCGACCATCAGCTCGCTGCGTAGGCCTTCTGCGCTTCGCGTTTCCGAAATACTCATCCTACGAGAAGAGTTACGTATTATTTGCTACGCACTCTATGCTATTATTCTCACCACACGAGTGAAGAGCACCTGTAGTCGGAGCCGGGCAGCGGTCGGCCGGCGTGCGTCCAGGCCACAGACAGCGGAGGGTCGCCGCGCACCACGCACACCAGGCGCACCGTGTCGCCCTGCGCCGCCGACGCGTTTGTCCACTGAGACTCAAACCTCGCTGGCTCTACGTTTCAGAATGACTCATTGATCACTACAAATGCGGAAAGTGAATGAAACGGGAATGAAACCCAGCGAACCGGACCGTCGACTTACCATTAACGTGTATGCTGAGGGTCTTGGCGAGGGGCGGAGGCACCCCGTTGTCGGCGCGGCAGCGGTAGTGGCCGGAGACGTCGGCTCGCGCCGCTGCCACCCATAGAGACCCATTGCTCAGCACGGCCGGCTCCGATGCAGCTCCCAGAGCCGTCTCAGTGCTCCCTTCGCAAATACAATAGCACGTAGAAAGTGATGCCATTTTACATGGAAGAAATGTTGTTCAAAGTTTACCGGTGACTTTTGTCCAATAGACGGTCGGCGGCGGGTGGCCCCGAGCGTCACAGGACACAGTGAGTGAGCCGTTGAGGAGGACGGCGGCGTCCGAAGGCTCCGTTTGCCAATACGGGGGCACTGTGGGCCGAGGACGAGTTTTCCTTTATTTTTGAGATACTGTAGCGCGTCTGTATCGCGATTTATTCTAGACGAAAACATAATTTTTAAAAGGACTGCTACATTTCTCCCTATCTGATTTAATTGAATAAATGGCGGCAGGTTGATGATTTTTAGAATGCGCTTTCCTAAACTAATATAATAAAAAATAATGGATTGTTTAAATAAAAAAATTGGTGGCACTTTAGATTTAAAAGAATTAGTAGTTAAAATAGTTTTTGTTTACTCGCTTCATAAATCTCAAACTAAAGTCATTTTTGTAAGTGGTTTAAAATTTACCGGTTTTACCCAACTTTTGCCCAGAAAGTTGCAAGTGTGACGTGACGCAACTATAAGTTGTCGGGTTCAGCGTCCAAGAAGTATTACTCGCGATAAGCCAACGCTTTACAACGTGACACATTCAGTCGAGCTAACAAGTCACCTTTGACAGCCACCTCGGCTGAGGCGTTGGCTCGTCCGGCAGCATTGGTGGCGACGCAAGTGTACACTCCACTATGGGCAGCCGACACCCGCTTGAACACTAGCATACTGTAGAATTCCGCTCCGCGCTCTTCTACCTGTGTGTTTATTTGAGAGCACCATAATATAAAGTAATGAATTAATTAGTTTTTTAAAGAGAGTTGTCAGATATCTGCGACCTGTAGCGCTGTAGACACGGGTAGACGATCTTTCAGCCAGGAGAAGTAGACGGGCATGTCGCCCGACGTCACGGTGCAGGTAAGTTGGGCGCGGTCGGCGGCACGTAGGGCGGGCGGCGGTGACAGAGCTACCACCGGTGGCGATACCACCGACACTTGCACCTGCATTGCATTTCAATTGGCTGTTGAACAAGTTACAAATAAACTCCGCGCCTGCTAATTGCATTTCACCTCTCTTCGAGCTAATTCGCCTCCTGGGGTCATGACTGAGCAGGTCCAGCCACCTTGGTCCCTGTTCTTATCTACGTTGATGATGGTCAAGCGGCCGTCCTGCTGCTGATAGCGGGGATCTGGTCCCACGCCTCCTTCCCATTTCACCGAGCTGGATATTTTGAAAGATTATCGTTAGCTTATGAACAGTTCAATTTTAATTTCTAATTGAGTTAGAAGTCTCACTCGATCGGAAAGCCGTAGTAAGGGCACCAGACTGAGATTTCAGTCCCAGCCACGGCCTTCACGGGGTTCATTGCTCGTATGTATGGAGGACCTACAAACAACATGCTTCTTTAGGAATATTCACTTATTTCATAAACACGTCGGGGTCGGATTATCGACAGATGTACCGTAAACGTTCAGGCGGGCCAGGTGCGCGACAGAGCCGTGTGAATTGACGGCGCGGCACTCGTAGCGGCCCCCGTGCTCCACTCTTGCGCCGCCCAGCGACAGAGTGGACACCACGTAGTTGTGGCTGCCGCCCACGCCCGAGGGACCACTCTCTCGGCCCTCTGATATAGAGGCCCTGTTGGTACCAAATCGGAGGATATTGAACTATATTGTTCCAATTTAGATATCAACTAAATATGTATGCGATATCAAATTTGTTTTTAATGAAGATTAACATTATGTTTATAGTTTATAGTAAGCTTGGCAAGTAATGAATTGTTAAGGTAGTTCATTTATAGTGAAGATGTGTAATTCAACTTTACAAGGTTTGCTGATTTAATGCAATATTTGGACCGGTTCAATTCACAAAATTGTGTAAATTAAAGTCCCAACTAAATTTAAAATATTCCCAAGATATAAGAAAAATGTTGGAATGAAATGGAATAGAATTGAATATTCACTGACTCGACGGTATTATGCTGAATCGCGAAGACCTTTTAAAATGCTATTAAAATGTTTATTGCTTTTCTTCCCACGAATGCGACGCCATCTGGGTCATTTACCCGTGGTGTGAGGGTATGGGCTGTCCATCCAAGGTCCATCGAAAGCGTGGAGGTGGATCCCCTAGGGCAGAGCACTTGAGGGAGACTGGGGCACCGGGCTGCACGGCTTGCTCTATGAATGTGTACACCAGTTCCGGTCCCGACTCTGAAATACATCCGCGTGTCAGCGATGGTTCTACAATTGTTTCTGACTACATGAAGTAATTTAGTGGTCAGGGCTCGGTGCAGGATATGAATTCTCATAAAGAAAATACAACTAGCTATTACATTACTAAATACTTACCCGAGGAGCGCCTGGATCGTTTCCGTTTGTGAGCGCGAACACAACCCGTCTCCGCCGCTAATGAACACCGCACACCTGCCAATAAAACAGTGATATTTGTTTATACTGTTAATGCGTCGTTCATATTTGCTCTACGCTTATAATTGATCCGTGACATTCGGAATAACGTTCTAAGTTTTATAATAAAACAAAT
Source organism: Pontia daplidice (assembly GCA_963693355.1). Classification (NCBI taxonomy): domain Eukaryota; kingdom Metazoa; phylum Arthropoda; class Insecta; order Lepidoptera; family Pieridae; genus Pontia; species Pontia daplidice. Next base: position 191,986 of record CAVNZL010000106.1, on the reverse strand, counting down.
AATATATAATAATAATAATAATATACGGTTCGGTATACACGGGTACAGTCGGATCTATACACAAAGAATAAGAGAACAAAGCCTCCTGCAATATTCCGTGTAGGAGACTTCGCACGGAATGTGACTCGTTGAAAAATTCATTCTTTTGCCGTTTTACTATCCGCATTCGTTCAGAATTTATAACGCAGTAAATCGAGCGAGCAAGCTCGAAATTTACAACCGAATGTGATACTTTCCCTGGATACAGAACAGCAAACAACAGCATCGATTGAAGTTGCAATTTAAATATTAAAGTTTATCAATTTATAGAAAATAAACGTGATTAAAATTGCAACAGTAATATGCAATGGCATCAATGTTTAGGTAACTTGAATTGTGATGGAAGTAAAAAAATATGTCGGTACTTTTTTTACAATTGTTTCTCTATGAATGAACTTTATGTCATAACCTCGTTATTCGCTGGCACAATAGATGCTTCACGAAACGAGCTTTTGACATATGAAAATAAAAAATCGTTTGCCACCCTCCCCTCCTCCCACATCCTACCCTCCTCCCAGAAGGATGTCAGGCGGGAAATATCCGGTGAACTATTCCAATTTCAAGTTTTCCTTTGCTGAAGTAACCACTAGAGCAGTCCCAGAATGGACTTCAAAATTGATCTCGTCAAAGTCACGCTCGCCTTCTTTATTTTAGAGATAGTACTTAGAGTCGTTTCTCGCCCTGATGCTTCTAGCTGACCAGATATTTTCAAAATAGAAATATTTACATAATAATAGGTTTAGTGGTCGGAAGAATTAAAATGCTTCAATTTGGTGGAATGTGCCATGTGTGGAACCATATTTCCATAGTGTAGATTTCACCCAATTTCAATGTTTTAAATTATTTCTTGAGAAAGTTATGTAAATTTTCCCGTGATAAGCGAATACTGATAGGATTTCCTCACAATAATTTGCTCTCAGCTAAGGCCTTATTTTTCTCTCTGAGGTGGGAGGAAATTTATGAGCGACCCCAAAGCAATAAAATACCTTGCGAGAAAATGAAGGAGCAAATCGCAATATATTTGTTGCTCGGTGGCTAGAAGAAACCCATTTGGCCTTCACACGGAAAAATATTATTTGTAACAATGGGAAATGGAAGGTGATATATCTCCGATATATGGATGCTAAGATTATTGATAAAGAAGCATTCTTATAATACACGAGACTGGTTGTTATGCACAAAATAATATCTTACCACAGCATGGCTTTGTGTGAATAATTCGCAAAGCTATAAGCTGTTTGTAATTCATTATGATCGCGAGTATCGTATATTCAAATAAAATTCTTTTCAGCAACCGTGGTCAAGCCAGCACTGAACCTTGAATAATAATTGAACATAAATAAAACCTTAGCGGTCGTAGACGCCAAAATTAATTCGGGATGGTGGCTCACTATGATTGTCTAACACAATGTAACCAATGATGGCTTTAAGACCAATCTTTGCAATGATTTTCTAACGTTTTCATACAATGTCCCCGGTCTGTGAGATAGTATGAATATTAAAAAACTACTTAAATAATATAAATCAACAAAATTGGGTATCCTTATCTATCTAAAGCTGATTGTTGTTGTCATTAACTACAAGATGCTCACTATAAAATTTTAAAACTTTTTTTAATCTCAGAGATCTCGAATTTATCATTTATAATAGTGTCATAATTACTTTCATGCCTCGCGGCTATTTAAATTACGCCTTCGCAAAAACCCACTGAAATGTTTACACTTTTTGGAACACTTGGTAAATATTGGTTTCTGATTGAGTAGGAGTTGTTCTGCTGTAATAAATATAGGACCTGCTGTTGATTAGGTGTGATCATACTAAGCGTTTCTAATAAGCCGTGAAGCGCATAACAATAAAGTAGCCGAATATGATAAAAAAGTCTCATCTCCTGGCGCAGAATTTCTTAACCGCAGCACTCCAAGGGTTGCGCTGAGCGTTATATTTATGACTTGTCGTATTATGAGCCACAAACTATATGTCTTGCCCGTGGAACCTTTTAGCAGTAAAGCCTAGTATTTTATCACATCCGTAAGACGGCAACAGAACATTTATCTATATTGCAGCGATCAAAGAAAATATGTGGTATCGAAGTTTCAATTCGTATTATTTCCACCTACTGTACACAGATGGTAGAGAACACGATCTATGATGATGATCGTTTCAATATCCAACAAAAGAAATCATTATTAATATGTAATTATAACGCATAAATACGTAGTTGAGACTCACCAAATCTGCCAGATCTCAGACGCGCTCTCTCTTGACTTCTAAGGTCACCACAGCCGATGTCCGATGCCAGCTCCTTGCATATTATTCTGCACCAATATTAGTAATGAAAATATATCTTTTATTAAATTAAATACGATTTTAAAAGTTAAATAATTACAATTGTTAAGGCTGTATTTACAAAGTGTAGAACAAATGCGAAACTGTCGACGCAAAGTGTTTGTAATGCGCCGAGTGTCGAAACAGTCGAATGACAAACTTTGCAACAACGGGGCTCGTTCACGGGAAACTTTCATGGGCCCTTTTGAAAATTGTCGATGTTTAATAAACGACTAGTGTACGATACTTATGATTGAATTATTTTGATCGCCAGTTCATTATGCTATTTTAATTATCTTAGCACTTGCACTAAACTAACTCAAACTTTTCCATGTTCCGTCGTATCAAGAAATGACAAGCTCATTTATCATATGTCAGTTATGCTGCTGAATTGGCAGGAGATAAGTTTGCTCGACTTGCGAGTAAATGTTAACATATTCCAGCTCTCCCCGAACGTTTCAAATCATAGGTAATGGAAAGAAAACATAACGACTCAAATAAACTTTTAGTAGAGGCCGAAAGTATTAACATTAGCATGTCGCGGGGTGAATGGAAGGAAGGGTGGAGGGGTGGAGGTGTGTGTGTAAACGCACCGCATTCAAAATTCAGCCGGTTACGTTTATACGTTAAACACTTGCCTAATTAATTTTATAGCAGCGTTTTGTTTTACATGTCAATTTAATATCCAGCAGCCGGAACAAGTGCTTCGCTATGAAATACATTTTTTTTATTAAATGTAGGCGCGTTTGCTTAATGTAATTTTAATTCTACCCAACTAAATTATACAATTTAAAATCTCAAGCAACTTTTTTTGAAAGCATAAAAAGAACATGGCCGGCCACAGACAATCGTTCGTTGATATTTCTAAAGGACAGCCCCAAAACAGCGTTCTAAATACCAGTAAAATTTGAATGACACTGTTTATGGGGGCAATGTCTGAGAGGGTGAAGGGGCGGAGGGGAGGGTGAGACGTGAAATTAAACGGAAGTGGGTCAAAGTCGCGCTGGGTCGTCGGCCCTCATTCGAGTGTCTGAGGTAATTATGTAACAGAGATGTCACCCTCGAGTGACATTGGCTCTTATTATGTCTGCAGTAAGGCCCAGAATGTTAAAGTTATGTAAAGAATTAAATGAGAATTCTCAACGTTGCATATGCTATTATTAACCATTAGCGCTTTTTTGTGAGTGAATTTTAAAATATGATATGAATTGAATTAAATAGAGCTTGCTCATTGAACTTTTAATTGAAATGAGACTTGGAGCCAATGATAATGGATTTCTTTTGAATGGAATATTTTCGTTTCTTATCTCTCAGCAAGGAGCTTAGACTTACTTACCTTTTCCCCGATTTATATTTATCCTCCAGTAAGGTTTCAATATCGATTGTATTTGACGTTTTGTCCACTTCATCTGCGAAAAGAAAACTACTTAAACATCGACTACTTCGAGTAGTATGACGTCGGGCGCAATCAGTGGCCTGGGCCACTTCATAGCCCAGTGGCCATTTATATTTTGGGGCGTGCGCAATAAAATCAATACCGTGAACTTTCCGCGGGTGCACTGACCTACTCTCATGCGAGCCATAGCCATACCACCACTCGTACTGCAAAATATATGTCATCTAATCGAGATTTTTTATGTTTTTTAAGCCAGGCCATAAGCATGGATCGCGTAGCTCGAATAACGTAGCATTTCTACTTAGCTCGTAGCCTTGCTACATATGACGTAGCTTACTCGAACTCTATTTATTAAAATAGTATACCGAATATGCGTCTGAAAGTTCAGTGACTGACTTTATAAAATTTCACTTTATAAATGTTCAATTTTGTCTTGCCATTTTAATGAGGGTTTATGGTTGTATAATATCCTGAAATGTTTCGCTTAATGCATACAACATGCAAACAGAGCGTGGCACTTGTAAAAGATAAAAATCCAGTTCCAATGTGCATACTTCCCCGCGAGGACTGCCGCACCATAGACAAAGGCGACTAAAATTACAGTCTTCCTTTTAAATGCGAGGATGAATCGCAATGTCTCATCTCAAAGCTTTGGAACTTGTGCGAACAACTACGCGCGTCCGAATATGGCGTTTTCTGTTTGTGCGCGACTCTCCCTCGCTGCAGGTTTTCAGTTGTTTTATTATCAAAATTTGAGGACGGTCCTGATTACAAGCTTTTGTAAAGTGTATCTACCGACTACCGACTATCTACCTATATGAAAAGAGTTCAAAATGTTTACATATAGACTGTATGCTAAAAATATTAGTAAGTAATTTCTTAGTATAATAAAATTTGAAACGTAAGGAAAAAACATTTTTTAAGGTTTTGTTGGAAGCCTGTTTCTATTTTGCAAACCGTTTACTGCGACACAAATGCTGCGAGAATTGCTTCGAGTCTCAAATGGCCGAGGTTGTACGTTTCTTTTGAACTCTAGCTCATAAACAAATGAAATGGAAATGAACTATTCACACGAAACATGTCTCCGGTTTGTGTTTTTACGTCTACGATGTCAGTTGAGATTGAGTAAGGAATATTAGACTACCTGTTTTCGTTCAAATGTGGCCATGGACATTTATAGTATTATCTCATTTGAAATGAGTGGCTCGAATTCTACTTATGGCTCCGATTAACTTGTTCATTGAAGGTGTGAAAGATTAACTCCAATTTCGGTTCAAATACTCACTGCGTTCTTTGCGAAAATGGGTGTTGCGATTGCTGGAAACAAAATAATATTCTTTAGAAGACGCGGTACAAAATATACTAAATGCACGCGTAAAGAATACATTACTTGAATGGCGCTTTGTTTGCAGTTGCAGCCCTTTGATAGCACACACACAGCTGGAACCGCTTTTTAGGCCTCGCGGTGTGCAGGTTGCTATTGTCAGAAACTGTGGGTAAACAAAACGAGTAAATCTTTGCTCTAAAGCTTCCTTTTCTACTGACAATTGCTTTGAGGCTTTCCATGCCAATTTTAATTAAACGAAAGCATTATACCATGTCCCTTTATTTGCATTGCATAGCATCACTAAGCTACTCGTTCTTATTTAAGCAATAATTCGTAATTGAAGTCTTTATAATCATGATTGCGGTGCGATGACACGAGACTCCAATTGGGGCTGTTGTGAGCACCCTCGTCACGTTGACATTCGCTGGACATTTCTAATGACATCATGACTTAATGATGCTGCTTCAAAGCGTCTATGCGCTCGTATAGTTTAATACCTAAAACACATATAAACAGAAGTTTGCTAAGATAACGCGCAATTTATTTACAAGGAGATTTGAGGATTTCTTAATTTAAAATTAAGATTTCATTAAAATCTAAAAAAGCAGCGACGCGCTCGCGGACAAAAGATATGGCATCTATCGAAAGATGAAGAATGTTTCAGACTGTCAGCACACGAAACGCTCAGAGCACTTGTATACAGCTTTAATAAAAATGAGCATTGAAACGACGAAGGATAATCTCGAACGGCTTTTATTTCACTCTCCAATTTCGATTTTCAATTAAATTTCGTGCAAATCGAATCGGTGGGATCGGAACGTTCCCAGCAGAGTGTTTGACAAATAGTAGGCTCCAATTTATTTCATCTCATATAAATGAGATCTGCGAATAAATCACCATTTAAAATTCATTTTCCCGAGTAATTTAGAGTCTGTGAGTAGGTGCGTAGGTACCACCAGGTTTACATACGTTATCGTACAATCAGCACTCACTTCAACAGTACAGACTTCAATTGTTTGAAACATTCAATTAATTCTTCTACGCCGATATATAATTTTAAAAACTATTAAAAACACTCCGAGAATATACTCAAATAAGATGCGTCTCCATAAGCTTGCAATTGCCAGAAGAAAAGGAAGACAACAAAATATATGAATAAATATTACCAAGGAATAACTGGTTCAGGTTACACTCAACATTTATATCCGTATCCAGTTAAATCACGCACAAAACTCTCCCAAACAAGATTATCATAACAAGAGGGCTTAAGGTTAATTAACAAGCGAAAGCGAGAACACCTTCGAACAATGAAAAACATCATAATATGTCAAATCATAAAGTTTCTTTTCCATTTCTAACATTAATGAACAAAAAAATAATAAAAGATTATATATAGCTATAGTTTTTCTTTACCACTCTTACCGTCATCATATTTTACAAGTTCCAGTTCGGATTCCGGATGCCACCTGCGAAAAACATGCCAGTATTAATTATTAGTTAAACATGTCCTAAACGTGGCGCTTTAATAAGTATACTTTAATTATGTTTAAACCAGCTGTGCCTTTGCGACGAAAGAAGGCTGTGTCCCGGGTACAACAGACGCGTATCATTTTACAACACCTTTATTGTTCACATAACAAGTTTGCTATAAATTAAAACGCGGTCGAGAGCACTCGGAAACAATAGAGCGTCACCTTCGGCAGACAATACCGGCCGGTGCTCTTACGCTGCTCCTCATTTCCACTTGATGGGACTCTACTGACTTCGTGAAAAGGACCATTGTCCTGGGTGGTTCCAAAGCTCTATACTTATTGGGGTGTTGTTTATCCGTACTTCAAGACCTTTAATGTTAGAATTGATAAATAAAGGCACGATTTGGCACGATACAAATTAATATATAAACTTGTTGCGAATTAGAGTAAGCGTCGCAGTGATTTGGGGCGTTCGACGGCGTTGGTGGTATCGACAGGGCGTGTGATCGATGTCCTAGCCGTCTCCGGTGTCGGAGCACGTCCCCCCAGTCATTTGTCATATTCTCATTAAACATAAAATCGCAACCAACATATTGGTATATCCAGTTCATAAAATATATGTCCATTATTTACGTCGAGAATCTGTTGTGCGTATCCGTACAGCGGGGCCAGTGATAAAAAGTATTTACCAATGATTCAACAGAACAACTTTGATTAATTTCATTATTTTATAGTAGTGTTGTTTTCTTTTTTGAAGATGATTATGATGAGATATTCATAATTGGCAGATATTAATAATAACATATTTTTCAATGTATTCTGTTCCAGTCATTTATTTGTGTTCGGAAAGTGATCGCAAAGTAACAAATGTGTTATTGGACTACGAGGTAGCGGGAAGCGGCAGCAAGCGAGATTGCCGCTCTATCCCAATATATCCTCTTCGAACGGACTTCGATGATGGATTCGCTTCACTTATTATAATTTATCCTTTATTCTCATTTATTTTCACGTGAGCAGCTGCGGTTTGCTTTATCATTCTTTGTGTATACTCTCATTCTTCGGCGTAGACCGGGTGATTGATGTTCCATATTCATCATTTTCGCCTCGATTTTTCTTGGACTTATTCATACTTGAATATATTTGAGCGTTTAAATTGTTAAATAAGCTGTATTTAAGTTATAAAAATCATGAATAAACAGAGTAACCTAGTTCAATTCACGAAACACAAACAGATCTTTAATTAGAGAGTGCAATTATAGATTTACTTTTAATTAAAGTCGATTGTTTATTCTTTTATTAGTTTATTGGGAGCCCGATCAATAAATTTTTCGACACGAGTTTAAATCCTTTGTTGTCAAATGGCGAGTGGAATATATGGTCGGTGCATGCCATTAATCTTTCAAAAGCCTGACTCAATTCAATCCGTATGTAGAACACGCAAACTGTTGAGGCTCCCAGAGCTCAACCTGACTCAAGTGCTTCTGATTATCAGTAGAAATATATTATACTGGTATATTAGACAGCATGCCTTATGGCTCTCGTGTAGTAGTGTATTGGGCTCACTTTTATGGCATCGTTCGACTTAATCTCAGTTTGTGACCGCGGACATAGCGCCATTCTTATCTTTATGTCGTCACTTTGTGGGCTTACCTACATTACTTCATATGAAACCATTTTTCCATTTATATTCATTTAATTCATAAATTTCAAATTTTGATTGTTTACATTTTACTCTAGTAAATTGAGTGTGTCTTTCAACGTTAACAAGTTAATTTAAAGGGCATTTGACAAATAAACATAGCTCTCTTGTCAAGTGTAAGCACCTTGGCTTATAGTTTTGGAGCGCAGCAAGTGTCCGTGCTTTGCGGAATTTAAGCTTGCTTTCGAAAAACGGGATTTATTCAAAATGAACTCGAATTTTAAATCTGTATTCGGATTTTTCGGCGTGTGAAATTGTTTTCGTGCGCGTATCTACTTTGAATACCGACGATGCGAAAGCATTCACAATTATTTCATTTGCCAGTACTGACATAAAGGAAGCCTTTTTATCGAAATATATTCAAGATCATAGACGAAACGTCAGCTACGTTGGACGCGAACCTTTCAAGTTTTGTATTACATATGTCATAGAAAACGTTATACAACCTCATTGTTGCGTAGATTTGCGAGTCGAGAATGATGTATGTATGTGTCGCGGAAGTTTGTTGACCTGTTTCTACGTTTCTTAAATAATAAATATGATTGCATAAAATAGTAGATAGGCATAAATATACGCTGCCCATACATTACTGTAGTTAAACTGACTTGAGTTCTGTATAAAATTTATAATAATCGACTCGCAGACCAGCCACAATAATGACCAGAGAAACAGAACATCGCCTTCCGGCCGTTTATCTCCTGCGAGGAAGAATAAAGGTTATAAATAAAGCAAAACCTATAAGGCTTTAAAGCAACAATGAAAAATACGAACCGTTCTACGAAGGGCGGGCGGGCGGCGGAGGAGGGTGGCAGCGAGCAGTGCCCCCACGCCAGCGCAGCGGCCACTGCCAAACAAAAAAGAAACGCATCAACGACCGCTGCAATGGAATGCAATGCAACGGGAGCGTGCTGTATTATTATGTTGAAGTAGATGGATAGTCAATAACTCGGCATACAACGATACATTGTGGACGCACTCGCGTCTGAACAGGGGTCTTACCTTTTACGGCTTCGAAATCGATTTCTACGTTACGCCAAATGCTGCTCGAGAATGTTCGTCGGTTATTGTACATATCCAAGACGCTTTCTGACGTATAACACTGAATCACACAACATGAATGATTATATTCTGAATTCTGACGTATAATATATTTCCTGGCTCAATTAGTTTGCAAAAGACTTGCATTTATCAACTTGTCTTGTTGTAATGATCTCCAAGTTCCTCATAATTCATAACTAAACAAGTTTAAGAAACGAATTACTGTTAATTAGAGAGCGTATATAATATAATATGGTATACCCGAGATTTGAAAAATATTTAGGATAGCTTTCGCTTAATTACGTAGTTACACGTAAACAGCATTTTCTTTGAGACAAATGTTGATAATGAAACTTGGAAAAGCATTTCCTCAATCAATCCACGAGTCGACGACGCGAAAATTGTATTTATTTATAAAACAAATTCTGTTGCGAGGGAACGTGTTCACACGAGATAGGGTTCGCGATATCATATGTATTAGCTGTACCATTTACTAGCCTTGGGGCAAATACATCTCAAATAGCTCTAGCTAATGTTTATATAAAGTGTCATTTGTTGTTAATATAGACAGCTACAGTTTAGAACATCAGCAGTGGACTCGCAGTTAAAATCGAGTAATTAATCAGTATGGAAATGTGGTTTTTTAAAATATCAGGACATATTTTTACACATGGTTGTGTTATAGTTGCTAACACAAGTGATAAACATATAAAAACATATTCATCGGTAGGCCATCTACTTTGAGATTTTTTCATGCACCCCTAAAAGCGATTTTTCCCTTTTCCCCTCCTCTTGAAATAAAAGATAATACATTCATAGGAAGTGTAATCGATATTTACATTTTCTCGATGATAGCTAAACAGTTCCGGAGTTCAGTTTCGGATAGAAAATATTGCTGAGAGCTTAGACTAGTTCGTTCTTTTCGCAATTAGTTCTATGCATTCATTCATTTTATACCTTAATTTTTAATTTAAATCATTTCGCTTTATAAAAACAATAACATTTATGGCTTCATATAAAAATTAATTTGAAGTTTTCCGAATTGACTGTGAATGCCATGAATATGTATGACTCCATTATGGAATCCGGGCGTCGTTCTGGACAGTTATTGCAAAGGCATTTGTGATTAAAATAAATATAAATATTACATTGCGATTCAAATTTATTGAATGTTTTATTTTTAAAATCTGTTTAGACAGAGATATCATAGGAATATCACGTAAGTTTCGTGAAATAATGGATTCAAACAAGCAATCGAGAACGCTGAAAGATAAATAAAATCCAAATTGTGCTTTATTCGACAAACCGTAAATAGCTAGTATTGAAAAACAATAATGAAATGTGCAGTAATAATAACGCCATTTAGCTTTCAAAAAGACTGCATTTGGAGAATGGAAAATCGTAGTTTCCGAAGTTTTCTCGCTTTGTTTCGCATCGAGAGTCAGGAATGAACTCACTTAACTCGAGAAAAGCTAATTAGAAGTAGGAGAGTTTCAATTAACCATTCCTTCATGCTCTCGCGAGAGGACCTTCCAGGCTCACCGCCACTGTGAGGTAATTTAGGGCACTACGTGCTCTCGACATTCACAATGTCGGTTGTATTCGATGAGAGCAACGCCGCGAGACATTGATAGGAGGACCGATCTGACCTTCAAATAGGTGGATATCTTATATATTTTGAATGTAACATTCACTTTCGACTCTTCAAATAATGAAACGTGTGTTAGTAACGTTAACCAAAGACAATAATCTGATCACATTGATCTACTCATATTGGACTGTAAGTGTAAACCTACCACATATATCTTCAGAATCAATATCCGCTATAGCGAAAATGTGCGCGCCGAAAGCAAACAAAGAACAGGTAAAGGAACGCTGTGGTGCAAAAATAATTTCCTGCTGGTCTTTCGGGATTCCGAATTTCTCTTCGAAGAGAAAATCTATCACATTTATTTATTCCATATGAGTTGTTGGTTTTATTCTGTACACATTTCATTATATGCGTAGTAATGTTGTAGTTTGCCAACAGAAATATCCTTGTTTTTACAGTCGGTTAGATAAATTACTGGTTCTATTTGACGCGGCAAACAGCTTTGAATTTACCGTGACACGGTCAAAGAGGTTTACAGGGAATAAGAAAGGCGTAGAGAAATTAAAAGGGAGAAATAAAAAATCCACAGAAACACGGAGGTCGGAGTTTTTCCTGTCACCGGGCACAAACAATGCGCTATTGTGCGAGGGCCCGCCCGGTGCCGCCCTACGGCGCGGAACTGCTGAGGAAACGAGCGTCTTTTGTTTCCATACCTTCGCAGACCCGTGCGGAAACGGGAACTTTGAACCCGCATCTGCACCTCCAGTTACCATTGCTTCTAACGTCTACGCCAATACGAGTAATCGTGGTCAGCGAGGGTCCATAAACTTCTTGGCAGGATTTTACGAGTTGTTTATAATATTAAGTTGTGTAATATCAAGCTGAGCTTCATTGGGTGTTTGTTTCATTACAGACAAGGCAAGACTTAGGTTAAAGACTCTTCGACAACTCATCTAACCGATGTTCTCAGACAGACCAGCTAAAGACCAGACAAGCCAAAGTTATTGAAATTCCACAAGCAACAAATATGCAGCACGGCTGATGTAAATGCGCTCAATGTGTCGAGTGAAACATTTTATAAAGCATCGCGCGGGAACCAAGACACGCTCAGTAATTGTCTCAATATTTTCCCCTTTGTATTTTCTCTCGTTATTTTTAAAATGGAATTTTCTGTAAACGCCCTGTAAAATGTAGATACGGAATACTCAAATAAGTAAACGTAATGCTTATATCAAAAAACATGTTTTAGTGCACTTTGTTCAACAGACTTACGCTTTTTAGCCCCCCCCAAGGAAGCAGAGGAGAGTCCTTTTTCAATGACTGACTGATAAGTTTTAAATGACTTTGTCAAAAACAAGATTTTCCTGGTTAATTCTAAACTACAGCCTTACGCGTCAAAACTTATAAATCATTTATTCGTTTGCGAATATGGGTACAAGAAAAACAAGGTTAACAAAGGTACATAGACCATTTTCTATCACAAGGCATGCAAACTAAACTTAAACAACGACTCCTTAAAATGTCATACATTGAAACACGAAATATTCTTTGTTCAGCAATTTGTTCTTTTTATATTTCATGTTTTTGTATTTTGACTTTTCTAGCAAAAACGTTGATGGTTCTTGTTGAAGAGACTACCTGCCCACGACACCGTGATCCCTGGTGTGGGGGCTAGAACACTATTAACTATCATTTATATATCACTTTTATGCCAGAAAAAATATTTTGTCTCTTTCTTTGTTTCTTTTCTAGAGTAGGTAGGTAGATATATGACAAATGCAGGAGTATTGGATTAGCACATCAGTGTAAAGTGCTCTGAGAGCTTCTTGCACGAATCCAGAGCTCTTCTGTTAAATTCAATAATGTACTGGTATGTAATCGGATGTATCTCATAATTTTTATGTAATAAAAAAACATATTATAAAAATGAACTTATTTAAAAATTACAGTGTTACTGTATGGAAACTGCACTTTTTCTAAAAATTGCTAAAATTTTAAATATCTAGCCATTTAAAAATGGACCGGAACTCGATGAAAAATTATTTATTAAAGAAAATTAACACTTGTGCTAATACTTACCGAATAAAATGAGATGCAAAGCAGTCTCCATTGTTTAATCTGTAAGACAAAATGGTGGTTACAAATAGCTCGTGTTAAATAGTTCTGAAGGAATTAAAGATATACGACGATCAGCAGCTTACTACGTCTTCTTTCGCGTAGCAACATTCGCCTACACTCGTAGTACTAGGCGAATATGACATTGATTGAAAATGTACGAATATTGATCTAAAATACCTTTGTTAATAGTAGCTATTTTAAAAATTCGTCTCCCGCCGCAAGTCGCGTATATTGTCGAGTGAACGATAATTTGCTTACTTAAAAACTTTAAAGTTGCTCCAATAAACTTTAAATAATTTTTGAGGTAAGAAAAGTAAATTGTCGCAAGTTTTTCCTGTATTAATCGTGGTCTACAGATGTAATAGTTAGAATTTCGTTATTACTCTATGTATTTATACCAAATAGTAAAAAAAAACCCTCGGGGCTTACTGGCAGCTTCGGTCCGTCGCAGCGATCACTAAGAGTCCCGATAATTATAAATAAAATCTAGTATAATTATTTTAATTATCCCTAGTCTGTAAATATCTCGAGTGATTAAGTTCATTAGTTGATTGTGTGCCGTAGCACTAATCTCAATATCAAGGACGGGCCGGTATATTCCTACGAAGAAATGTGTACTACGAGCTACAAGAGTAGTCCTGGCCCTCACTACGTTTTAATTACATGCGCGTTTCATTCAACTATTTTACATCATTTTGTACGCCGAGAATTAAAAAAAGTTTTTATATTTTATTCATAAATAAATATATATTTCAATAGTTCGGTATCTTTTTATGGCGCGCGTAAAATGTGAACGAATGTTAATGGTTGCGGGAATTGAATATTATGTAAATAACTTTAGAAAGTTAACTTTGAGCAACTTACCAGCTTTAGTAAAGCCGTAGAATTAGTGCGAGCATTGCAAAGTCGAGATATATCACTGCACAGTTTGCAAACACAGTCCATTGGAAGTTTTAACGTGTCGCGGCACAAGCGTGACATCGGGCAAGTACCGAGCGGCGCAGAGGCTGCGGCCGAGGCGAGAGGAGAGCGTGGGGCATCGCGAGCGACTGAGCCGAACACATCCAGCCTCCCGCACTCGCCTACCTATTTTATATATCTCCTTTATATACCGATTTATATATTTACCCGCACTCATACATATTTAACTTTTTTCCATTTCACGTCGTTTTTCGCGTACATGTGAGCTCGGGACGCCGTCGACGCGGCCGTGTGTGCGTTCCCGCCATTCGAACCGAACCAAACCATCTCTCCATTTCTATTTACGTATTTTTAGAAAGGGCAAAGCTTTTATGCCTTTCTTTGCTACTGTTAGCTCTAGTTCAACTCGCTTCAATCCCGGTAATAATTATTCATGGCTGTGGATTACATTTTACTGCAAAACCCGGGCGTACCTGTGACCAGCGTTTCTCGATTATTACTATTTTTCATTAATCATATTAAAACTTATTAAGTTGGTCTAACAACTTTTTGGCATAAGCACAAAAATGGCGTCAGAGTGCAAACAGCTGATGCAGCGGGTGGACAATGCAATATATGTTTAGCAATTGCGTCATTACCAATCTACGATACGCACGCGACCCTGAATATTATTTTTTCTAATTATTCTCATTTACGCCTATTAGTGCAGACGCTTCAAATGTTATTAATATTATACTTGTTCTAACACAGTGCGATCTTCAAAGACCTTAGTAACAAAAGAGTCCACTTCCTTCAAAGGAACATATTAGCACACGCCGCTGGAAGACAACTGGCAGACATTACTAGAAGATGCATTCTTTAATTGTGAACAGTTTTACTTAAACACTTGAGTTTTGTATAAACTACAATCTTATTGTAGAAAAACTACGCAGTTTAGAAGCTTCAAAATAAAATGTTAAAGTTATTGTGTTATTCCATGTATCACTTCAAGAAGTTGTCAAAACACAGATAAATGATATTCTTGTATATGAACGCTGTTCTGGTAATTTATAGGTTGCATGTCAGTCAATAAAGTGTGTGATGACAAATGGCCGCCGCCTACAAGCAGTAAAGTAGCACGGTTTAGTGCGACGCGTTTTGCACTCGCTTAAAGCCTTTTGTAGTTCTCGTGCTTCAAATTGCGTTTTTATTCGCAGCGAAACAAAGAACGTTAAAAGCGGAGGGAAACTATAAAAGCTCGACAATTTCAATAACTATGTCGACGGCAAAATACATGCGCGATGGATATATTATTGGCGTTATAATTATTTTCGTGCGCTGCACTTTAGTTTGTATTATAACAAGAAATGTATGCTAATTTTGTATCAATCGTGACCAAGGTCGGTTAGAAAGGCGTTTGAAGGCGAAGTTAACACAGTTCTGCTTTACTGCATCATTGTGGTAGTCTTATTCAATTTAATAGAACCAGGCTTTACTTTAGATTATTTCTTTCTATTAGACTAATTTATTAGCAACACCTTTCGTTTCGACACCGGAGAATCTTCATCTTCATCACGATGTTGCCTCTACGAACGCTACGAGGCTCCTGTGAGACTCGAACCAGGGCTTGCGCCACCGCGTCGGGAAGTGTAACAGTAATAAATAAATATATTTTCCAATTTTATTTTATAAATTGATCTAACAAGAACCTTTTGTTCTCAGTGTGCCATAATTCGAATTTATTTTTCATAAACCTTTTCCAACAATTACGCAGCTTAAACAGCGAATCTATCGAGTGGCAAGCCCTGAAAGCCTCTCAAAGTAAATTACAATTTGTTGCTCCACTGCTAACTAAAACTAAATAAAGAACTCAAGACGCAAAGAACTAGCCATTGCTCTTCAGTTTCTTCGCCATATACAAATACTCTGCCGGTTTTAATTAAAATCCCGCTTGTACTGGAGTATAGGTGTGTACACTGTGTTGTGGTATCATTTAGACTTTAAACGAGTCGAAGTTTGACCATAATGTCTTAGTCATAATGTGATAGAATAGTGTACTTTATAATTAGTCGGTTTGTTAAAAGGATAATTGCAGCTGGCGCAGAAGAGCTGCGCTGCACACACGAACAAGCAGCAAGCTCTCGACGGGCTGTGGACTAACGAGGTGGACTATTTTTAAACCTACATCGGCTTCGCGTAACTTCGTCCGTTTGTTTTGTCCTCAACGTATGCTTGATTAAGCGAGCGCACTGTAATCGCACCCAGCGGTCACACTCGTTTGCGGAAAACCAAACCCTATGCCCCATGTGCAGAGGCCGAAGATCGTATGGCATAAGCCTTAGAGCTACGCACTTCCGCCGTTCTGTCAGTGTTTTATGGGAAGACTTTTTCCGATACGAACATGGGTTCGAATTTATGAATTATTTTTTACTTCGAGCGAAAAAAAATGAAACCATACCTAACCTTTATATTGCTATTCTTTGAAATTTTTGCCAAGGATCGTAATAGTGTATAGATTTCGAACAAATACACCTTTTGAAACGTTATTTCTCTAGGAAAGTTAAATTTGTAAACGTTTGTTAATTAAAAAATGAAAAGCAACGAGTTGTTAACAGTCGCAGCCTCCATTTCAGCTCTGCACACTTGCACAGAAGCATTCACGTTCGCTTTTTATTCATTTGCACTATCTAACGGACCGTAAAAGTTTTGTAAATATGTGCAAAAAAGATATTTACGGTTTCAAATTATTCCACTTTTTCTTTGCTTTGTCGTTATTATAATTTCTGTGGCCACTTCAATAATAAATGATGTTTGAATAGCTGAATCACCACAAAAAGTTTAATGATGTCGTATTTTGAAATTATTAAATCATTTATATGGAACTGAAATTATTTAAAATCTAAATATTACGTTTTAAAAAATAAAACAGCTCAATAAGAAATCAGCGAGATGAAAGAATTCGCACGGAATCGACAGCTTCTAACACACTCGGAGCTTACGTGAGTGTGAGAAATGAGTTTTTAGATGAATTCCGCTCGCGTGTCTCTGTCGGCGACAACTTGTTAAGATCTCGTCAACTTATTGTAAGCTCAGTAAAGTCTAATTAGAAGCTCGGTAGTGCTTCTCCTTTAAGCGTTGACCTGTATTGTGATATTCGTAATTTCTGATCGCCAGGCGCCATCTGCTGAAAAAACATTTTGTATTTAAAAGCTCAGGAATAAATTCTAAGCGTAAATAAATGGTTCACTACGTCTGGTTTGGTTATTGATCTGAACTAAGGCAAAACAATATTTTCAGTCATGTGCAGTCATGAGCGCCGCACAATCCCAGCAGTCCAATAATAAAAGCATCTTTAATGTTCTCGTGAATGAAAATATTAACTTTTAGCATGTTCTGTCTTTAGCGGTGCCGAGCCAGAACCTGATAGCATAGCTTTACCAGACATGTTAGCAGGTATATAAACAAACGGAATTCAAGTCGTCTGGATCCACATAATGTAATTTACCCTGAGAACTTCGACAGCGGAACTACGTATTCAGAATAAATTTATACCACATTGGAAAATTGAAAATCTCAGGTGGTATATGGTGTCCAATATCTGGAGAGCTGCTCAATTTCCTGTATCGTTGGCTCGGAAAATGTACGGGCGCCTAATAGAGAGTTCATTTTAGCCTGGACACCGACACCTTTCCTTTGTATTCCGCTCGAATGCTATTCTCCACCTCGTGATTTGTTGAAATCCCTAATAGAATTTCTATACGTTTTAAAATTAATGACTGTAGAAGCGGTGAATGAAAAAAAAAACATTGCAAACAAAATTACGCATCGCTATGATTGGTGCAATACAAGTATTTTGGCGTATCTACGTATGTTGCAAATAGAAGCGAGTAAATAAGATTTGCAGACGCAAAGGCTCAACCTGACGCGTTCGAAAGCCTTCGCGCGTGTCAGTCAACCTTAAAAATGTACACTATATTCCTTTTCGTAATAAATAGTCTGAATTCAGCTTATTTGAAGGTATGTTTTAAGTTTTTCTTTAAGTAAGTTGATGTTACTCAATTTTTGTAGTATCCATAGCGTCTGTCACTACTTTATATGGTCGAGTCGAAAATTGAGTCCGCGCTATGAAAAGTGCGCGTACTTAGTAAATAAATGTAATTTAACGCTTAATTACAATTTACAAATAGGGCGCCACTTCGCAGTCAGCTCTCAGTCAGTGCAAATTACTCGGCGTCATTTATGAAGTAACCGAGTCAAATTAAAATAGTGAGATTTAATGAAATAGGTAAAAATGCCTTGTTTAAAAATCGTCTAGAGCTTTCTTTTGCAAAGACTTAACTATTGTAATCCTTAGCAACGAAGATGTTTTTAAAAGTGCTATCGGTATAGTCGCTCATGTTGTTCTTCTGGATAATTCCTTTTGACCATTAGGCACGTATTATGTATTTTACCAATACAATTTAGTTGTTCATTGTGCATATTACATTTCATCATGACTGATTTACCGAATTGCGTGCTCAAACTTGCCAATACACACGGAGTACTCCGTATTTGTCGGCCTTTCATCGGGTGGTCGATCCACTTGTATGCCTTCACGCTACTTCAAAAGAATAATAATTTTAGGGATATTTTTTCATGGGCTGACCGCCGGATGGCGTCCGCATTTTATTGCACGCTATTCCGGCGAATAATGCGCGGAGGGAGCTTAATGGACCGGCCAGGGAGGCACCTCCACCAACCGCTACCGGATCGCTCGTGAATATTCAATATTTTTGCTTCTCAATTAAAGCTTTTGCGAGGCTAACCACTTATTAGTGGCTCGTGATTGTCTGTGAAGTAATAAATGGATCCATCCTGGCCTATTGTTAACTAGTACTCATATACCCACTCGGAGTAAGATCAAATGCCTATAAACTTATTCATCGATATTTAAACAAGTGAACTTTAAAAGTAGGCCCGGCGCCTCTACTATTATTGTAAAAATAAAGTGCAACACCGAATGAAAAGCATCAAGTATTCCCTACGAAAGTTGATGAAGTAAGAAACGAGACGTGAGCTGCCGAACTCAAAGCCCACCTAAGTTGCTGTAACTTTGCCTTCAATACTACTTTGAAAATTGTCTTTAGTTCATATCTAACTAATTATTAATTTTAAAGGTCGTAATTTTTTACGAAGAAATATTTTGATTTTTTTGTACAATGACATTATTCTAGATAATAATAAAATAATAATGTATGAACTTTGATAACGATCGATACGCATCCAGCGTAGATAGTCATTATAAAACTGCTTTTGATGTGTGTGTGTGAACTTTACTCTTTTACAACATAAATAGTAGCGTGGCGTGTAGGTATTCGATTCTGAAGCTACAAATATCTCAAAATTCAAAAGAATGGCATTTACAATCAAACATGTTTTGATAAGGATTAACTCGATTTGGAAAAAATGATTTCTATAAAAAGGGTTTAGTGAGCCAAGTAAGTGATTGTGATCGGAATTATTGTTGTACCTCTGTTTGTACTTCTCTAAGTGAACCGTCTTAGCAAAAGCAAGTGTTATGTAGCCAAGCTTAGTTACAGGCAAATAAATGAAATAAGCGACATCTAGTTTAGAAGCGGAGAACTTGCGAATAAGCTGGTGTCATCTATTAAGAAAACGAGTTAACTAAAACTCACAAGCTTCTGAGAATAAATCACCACCAGGTGATTCTGATTTCTGATGTACACTCTCTAAACTAAAAATCTGACCTTTAGACCTGTCAAACATGCGTAACCTATTCTGCATATTTCGAAATTGGCAGCACTAAACCTATAAAATTATTTGACATTTGAAAGGTTTAAAATTTTTACCTACTCAGTACTCAATTTAGTCTAGTCTCTTGCTAAATGCTCTTCAAAAGTACCTTTATCACTAAAACAATACGAATTTAATTTAATTTAGAGATCATATTCAATTCGGTTTAAAATAAAGACGAACCCTTTAATATTAGCAAATATATTTCGTTGAATAAATAATTAAAAATAAGCTGTTACGAAACAATGAAAAATTCTAAAACTACGAAAAAAGAGTTGCCTGAAAGCGCTGCGATATGTTTTAGTATTTCAAAATCAGATGCCAGTTGAATAATATTGTTCTAAGCAAAGGCTCTTTGCTAAAGCATTAAAGGAGAGTCATCTATCAATCACATAGATTACAATTTAATTTTCTTCAAATATGTTTGTCCACTTAAAGTTTTGTTCAAGGGACTTATCAAACTGCTGTAAGGCAAGCATTGTGTCAGTTCACCTTTGTTTCAATATGGTACCAACATTAATTCTTAATCTGTTCAGCCAAAATGTCATTACATTTCCCACAACAGGATTTAACATCATAGATCAGATTGATGTTGTATGCAAGTTGACATGTTTATGTAGGCCATTGATGAATACACATAATCACTTGTATAATTGATTATGGTGGTAATTGGTGGGATACCATAAGGTGGGATAATTGCTGTCTTAGCATATGACACCGGAAGTGATGCTCAACACTACCAGGGAAATCATCTAATCATGCAATATAAAATGATTATTGATCATTTAAAGAATAAATTTTGTTGTTTGCATCGCCAAAAAATATCTACATTACCAACTGAAAAGCTGCCAAAATTATAGTTGTAGAACATTATAAAACATGTTCTTTACTGTGACTATATTGAACATTTTGGAAAATATATTTAAAGATACTATTATAATTTAATTATGTTTTGCTCTTTTAGCTGATGCGTAAGATTAAATGATATATTTTGAAAATACTAAAATTTCTGTAATACACAACACTACCTATGATATTTTAACAAAAGCTAGAAGTATTAGAAGAACAAATAAAATACTATTTTAATTAAAATATGTTTATTTTACTTCTTATTCAAGCAAAAATAGCTTGGTCTTATAATTATTACTGAAGCATTTAAATGAGCAATAAAATGGTAAAAACTGGATTACAAGTACCTTTGCATTCTTGATAAAAATCATATTTTTTTTAACTTACATTAAAAATCAATCAATCATTAAGTTTATAATCACAGATATAAACATATTTTCATATAGTTTGTTTTTAAGAACTATGGTAATTAATAGTAAGTATTTTTTTAAAAGTAATCTATGTACCTAAATATAATATTTAGGAATATTATAGGCAATATAATATTTATTTATAAATAATAACCCCCATTTTTCATCATTTATCAAAATAAACTTTCACATTTAATCAGTTTAAAAGCTACACCTTTTTGTAGAATATAGGTTCTACTTATATTGTATAGGGTAACCTTATTCATATCCACTAGTATCTTGGTGCTTATTGTTTATTATTTTTTAGAACCGATTCTAAATTGACGTTTTAACTGTCATCGACTCTAAATTAAGGTTACAATAAAATTCTTCTAAAATTACTGATTAGGTTCATTATGACATAACCGTATTCTAATTATCTTTCCAATTAAATTTCGAAAACTATTTCGTCAAGATTTAAGTTGAACAATGAAAAAAAATTCAATCATCATGTTTATTGATTCTATCACATAAATAAATATTAGAATCGGAAAATTGTGATTTATATTTTGAACAATTAGATTTATTGACTTCAATTAATTCGCAATTTGAATGTTGCGAAACTTATTTTAATCAATTATTTTTTTATTTAACAATTGTTATGATTAATTTCCCAGAGTATCATAT
The DNA here is from genome assembly GCA_963693355.1 of Pontia daplidice. Classification (NCBI taxonomy): domain Eukaryota; kingdom Metazoa; phylum Arthropoda; class Insecta; order Lepidoptera; family Pieridae; genus Pontia; species Pontia daplidice. Next base: position 170,363 of record CAVNZL010000106.1, on the reverse strand, counting down.
ATTTATACTAAAGAGTAGTTTTGGATTTTGGAGAAAATAATCCAATGTCACGTTTTATTTTAAACAGATTATAATACTAAAATAAAACGGCAGATATAAGTTAACAAATACAATAAAAATTGAAAAGTAAAATAAAATCAAGATGGGTTTATTATTAAGGTCAAGGTCGGTAAGCCCCGCACCGACACCGTACTCCCCTGGTAACTTCCACACACTTCCAACACTTCCAAGGCCTTGTCGTCAGTCGGCAGGTAAAAAGCCGGTAAACGGCAATAACTATTTATGCTTATGCTTGCTTGCTAGTTGCTCAGCGGTAGGACTCGCATGCAGCAGAAGTTTTATTCCCACTGGAAGTTCCTGGAATCACGTTCCATTAAATTTAGCACGTGTCCAATTCCAATATTTGTTATCTTGGCCAACCTTAGAAGCACCAATCTGAGAAGGCGAAAGCAGTTTGACTAGGCCAAGATAACAAAAAAGACAAAAAAAAAAATAAGAAATTTAATAAATGAAAATTCTTTAAATTCATGCAAACACTGAAAATAATGTTGATGTTTATAAATTTACAATTTTATTTTACTACAGCAAAAGCAGGTAGAAGCAAACACAAAATGAACGCGTGACTATTGATTCACTACTCACTAAGAAAACTATTATAAACAACTAGATAATTATAACTTTGTGCAACTTACCCAGTATGGGAAATATTGATTTTTTAAAGGTGTAGAAATTTAGGCGGCAAACTTATAAAAAAAAACAAATTACAAAAAATAGCCAACAAAATTAGTGTACGTCTCGAGCACAGTCCGAGGCACCGAGGGCGACCGACTCGGTGGCGAATGAATCACGCGCAGTGTGACACCAAGAGTACATTCATATATACTATTATAAGGTTGATGCCTATGATGGACTCTAATAAAATTCGCTTTCTATTAATAATTTAACGTATAAAATGTATTTATTGATATTATTTATAATTAATTTCTATTACACAAAAATAGCTCAAAATACATAACAACAAAACACCGGTAACTAAGGTTTCAAATCTTATTTGCGCTGCAATCCAGCGAAATCTTTTTTCGACCTACACTTACATGTGTAATATCTACAGTTAAAACTGATTTGTCTTATTTCACCGCAGAAATGGTACATTAAAAATCCCGCGAAATCGTATATTAAGCGATCTGTTTGAAGGCGGCGCCTGATTCGTCGTTCAGCGGCAAGATGGAGGATCGCGACTCGCAAGTGTTCCGGAGCTATGTTCAGACAAGATGGTAGGCGCTGTCCGCTGATTGGTGTTACAAAATTAACCGTCACAGTGAACTTAAGGTAACGCTAACGAACATAAAGCAGTAAAATTTACGTATAGAAAAGGAGGCTTAAAGGTAAATTGTTTAATGTTAATAGATTTTGATTGTGGAGTCGTGTCATTATCAAGGTTAATGCCAATCTTCCATTTCCCTTTCAAAATGTTAATCTTTGCTAAGTCTTCGCAAATCGGTTGTTCTCACGGTCAGGCAAACTTTAATATTGCAAATTGAAGGTGTTATGCCCTATCGAATATTGTTATATCAACCTTTTAACAAATACAACTTTTATACTAGATAATAGTTTTTTACACTGTTTCATCTATTACAGAAAAGTAAAGAGGTTTGATGTAGAATCTTGTAATAATTACTATAATCCAAAAGAGAAGGCTCAGATAGATGAAAGATGGTTTGATTTCTATTATACAAATGCAATTGGAATTCAAGGAGCAGCAAGTTAAAACAAGTTGGTGAGTGTTTGCTGACACAAAAATTTAAGTTAATTTAAGTTTAATTACATTCAAAAGATGCATTTAGCTTAAAAATTAATAAGGGGCTTACAAACCAATCTCTTTGTATCCAATATGAATTCACTAGAGCATCATTGGTTTCTCAGTTTGTCACTTACATTTAATACTTTGTTTTTCAGTTGTGACCACCATGTGAACTGAATCTAACTCTTCTTCCAAACCATTTTGGCTGCAGAAACTTTTAAAATGTAAGTATTGCTCAATTGATTGGTTTACCAAAATACTAACTAAAAGATACACAATGTTGTTAAGTCAGAGCAAAACACACAAATATATAGTAAGTACCTACAATATGTAACTATACATTGCAAATACATAACATACCTTCCTCTCAAACTCTAAGCAAACAATCAAAACTACAACAAATAAAATAAATACCAAACTTAGTAAGAAAGTAGATAACATCTTAAGATACAGTAAGTTTACAACTTCAATTAATTATATTAAAGAAAACAAAACAAGATTCAGGTTGTCTGTGTTGGTACCCCTATCACATCTGGCCATAAATCATTCTCTGGTATCTGAACTTCCCTGGACACAGTAGATCCTTCTGATTCCACCTCATCATCCACATCATATGGCCTGTCCCCCCTTATCCCAATATCAGTCCCCAGGCTACAATTTATTGCTCTAGTTAACAACTGATCTATATATGACGGCGATACAACACACCTTCCTCCGATCTCAAAACATATGAACTAGGGCCCTCAATCACCTCAACTATTGCTCGTTTCCATTTTTTTCTAGATCCATATATTCTCATTAAAACTGGTTGTCCTACACATAAGGATCTCTTTGGAGGGTTTTGTAATGCTCTTTCCATGTATGGATCTGCCCTAGTTGGATTACTATCAGGATGCACAAGTGAAACGCCGTTCTAAACTCGGCTGGCGTTTTGTGTGTGGAACTGTTTGGTACAGTTCTCATATAAAATAAAATCTTGGTGAGTTTCTCCTGCCAGGGATTGTATATCTCCTGTAATTCCCTTAGGTGATTTTTAAAAGTTTGTTTCACTCTTTGAACGTGCCCATTTGTTGCTGGATGTGACCAATTCTTTTACAATAGAAGCATCTAGCTTTAGTGAATTGGCAATGCTGCTGGACAGCAGTCTTTAGTAGGATGTCTTTTACTACAGTGCTTACAGCCTATGTATTTAATACCATTAATATCCATTGGCTCATTAACACTTGAAAATTGAGTATTGCTTGACTCGGCTAGTTCTAGCTGCCTCATACGTCAGGTCTTTAGTTCTCAACAATTCCCTGCGTAATTTTTCGCGTTTTTCGCGTACCCCCAATACTATAATCTAATAATCTCTTAACTGTGTGAACTAATGGCAACAAAGTCTTGCATGCTTTCACCCTTTTCTTGACGCCTGCTATGAAATTTGTCTGCCTGTAGAATTTCATTAACCTCAGGCTCGTAAAATTTGTCCAAAATCCAAATTATATCACTTAAGGGAACTTCAGTAGGGTGCAGTGGTACCAAAAGCGAAGCAATAAGTGCATATGTGTCTTTTCCACATTGTGATAAGAATAAAGACCACGTCCAGCGCATACAATAAAAGTTCCTTATATTCACGCCAATTATCACATTTTGGGTTAATTTGTCGGGGAATACAGCATTTGCCACATGTGCAGCCATTTTAACTTAATAAAATAAAAGATACGCCATGTTGTTAAGTAAGCAAAACGGTTTTATTCACAAATATATAGTAAGTACATTGCAAATACATAACACTAACATAAATAACTTTTTATTCTTCTTATTTTATGAAAATTTTAGTTAAAGAAATAAGTGAATTCATTCAGTTTTTCATTAGTTGATCACAAAAAGCTTAACAAAAAGTTAGTTTTACCAGAAGGGGTTGTGGAATTCCACTGAGTACTTTCTCTACTACTACAGCTACTTGTGCAGAAGCTGGTCTGCCTCTGCAGCAATGTTTATTCATGTCTTGGCAATAAGGGTTACTATAAAAGCTGAAAAAATAATAAATGTAATAGCGACAAATGTCTGTTTTGTTTCAGAAGTACCAGTGCAACGGAGATATATGTGCAATGTGAAGAGATACACTCGCAATGGTCATTGCCCTTTGGCAATAAGCAGAGAGATATTAGGAAATCAAGCAGCAGCAATCAGAAACATAATGGCTAAGTGGTAGCTGGAAAGAATGTTAAAGATGACTTTGCTCATTTTAAAAACGCTATTTTCAAACAGCCAACAGCAGAGAATGGCCTATTGATATTCATAGATGATTCAGTCATCCTAGCGATTAAAAGGATTTTATATATAAGGCATCTGAGTTAGTCTAAACATGAATTGGACTACGAGGGGATTGCTTATTAAGAAAGAATAGCCACATTAAAAGCTAGACTTATTTTGTTGAAAGGTGTATATGCATCTACACATGTAATGTTGTGATGCAATGAATACTTCATACTGAAGGCTGCCCTCCTGCGACTGAGTTTCAAGCAAGATTTGTATGGTTGTTAAACAACTAGTAGTGTTGCGTTTCAAGCTATCAAGAGGGCTGTTTCCTTCTTTGTATTAATTCGGATTCAGGGGTGGTTTTATCGACGCTCTTTAGTAGTATAGAGTTAGCTTGGATTAGGATTCCAAACATTTCTTGACTTATGTTGTTTTAGTGTGAAATAGGTTTAGTAGTACATACATATATAATTTAACAAAAAAATCGTAGTCATAATATCTTTTATTGCTTATAATTAAGAGTTACACTTAAAAATAATCTTAATAACATCTTAGATGTATTAATTTGTCTTGTTTTAATATCTTTTTGGTGCTCAGTCGTATTCTCCATCATTCTCATCTGCATTATCTTTGACCAGCTAAGAATTGTTGTTATAAAATGGCAAATGCTCTTCAAGAATGCTATTTTTTATTGATGGGCACTTTCATAGGCTTTGGTTGATGGAAGTGACACAGAAGTTGTTATTTTCTTTAATAATGAGAATGAATGTTTTATCAATCCATCAATAATGAAAGGTGCAAATGAAAATCAATTTGGTCCTTTGGGACTTTTTTTTTGACTCCAAAATCACGGTCATTTGGTAAAAAGGAATAAAGTATTTTTATTTTGACCAGGGCAGCCGTCTGAAAAAGATATAAATAAATTACCAACATTATTTTTAATATAATGCATCAACATTGAACAAACCTCGTCGGCTCCTTAGTTAGCAATGCCTTCGTGAAACAAGTGAAATGTCAATTTGCCTGTTTTAAAAAATGTTTTTTACAGGTATGCGAGGCATGGCAGATTTTGCCTATAGGACTCTTCCCTTCATTAAGCTAATCACAAAGTCTGCGAACTCCATATAGGCTGGTAATTGCTTTCTTGCAGACTTAAACGTTATGTTTACGTTGTTTAAAACATAGAATAGGAAAGCATTTTGCCTCTGTGTAGCATTTTCTTTTCTAGGACGCCTGTTTTATATCTAACTTATCAATAAGTGTTTGAAGATATATCCTGCTCATGTTTTGTTGAAAAAATTTAATTTTTGAAATGCAAAAGTGCATATCATTTTGGTTGAAATTCGCAAAACATTCCTTCTTACATCTGCAATAACTAAGCGATATATTAGGTTCGGTTAGGTTAGGTAAACTATTTTTAGTAAATTGCCTGCAACGTTCACCAGTTGAGCTATTTGGAGCTATTTGTTTTCCTCGATAGTTAGTATAAGCCTTCCTTTAACTTTAGAATTTTCATAACATTCCTTTTAAATTTTTCAGGTTTCCCCAACCTTTCTTATGTCAGGGCCCGGTTATTTTCACATTTTGAATGTAGATTCTACATATTATGATTTCAGATGGCGTACGACTGTTTTTTCAATGTTGTCATCTGCTATATCCACAATCTCAAACTCTCGGATCTGTTACTTGGTTTTATTGTCCATTTATCCATCGTTATTGTCGCCAATAATCCTTTTAGTAAGTAAAATATGTAATTCAAATCACTCTGCAATAACCCGTTTATACTTACTGTGCGAGCGGAATGTCTGATTAGTGGAGTGGCTCTTTACTCTTTCCCATAAATCATCGAGTTCCAGGTTTGCTGCAGTGGATAGCGAAGCTCACAAAGGATCCATCTATTGTTTCTAGACTTTGTTCAATTATTTTTTCTCACAATGAGAAATATTTTCTGTTTTTTTTGGCCAAGTTTTGCTTTCACATAAGTCATTAAGGAGGCGCAACAATTATTTCATGCTCTATGCTAATGCTCGTTACAATGATAAAAATAGTGGAAAATTAAGGTCTATTTCTTCGTCATTTCGTAGGAAAATAATTTAATTTTAACATACAATTTAACTTTAGTAATTGATATATTTGTACTTCGGTAGGGATTTTATTGAAAAAACGTATGCAATTGCCTTTTTTTAATATAACAATATTTTTCCGAACATATAAAATATTTTCATAAATGCACTTCATAAGTGCATCGTAACTCGAATGAAATTGCAAGCGTATAAATACTCACTATTGTTATGCGGCAGCGACTAAAACTTGCTTTTATAAACTGAAAAACACTTTATTTAAAAGTATATTATATTTACAATAACTAAGGAGTGTTTTAGTTGAAGGATGGAATAGAAGTGACTTGAAGGGATCGGGATTTAGTATTTAAAGGTTTGGGTAGTAGTAGGGATACTCGAGGGGAACAAAGAATGTAATTAAGTAATTAAAGATAACTTATTACTACATAAACAAAAACTATGGGTTGCGGATAATAGGCCATTTGTCGACCATTCTCATGCCCTTTTTCTAGGAAACACATCTGGTCTGCAGACCCATCTATCCGCTTTCTAAGTTACAATGCCCGTTGTCCGTAAGATAAAGAAATAACAAAAGATAATTACTATAGTAGGTACTACATAACACCTCCCCCCTTAAAATAAAGGTTGCGCCTGTTGGCGTGAACTTTTTGAAAGATGTTGTTGGGTGTTCTCTTCTTCGTCGTCCGAGCTAATACAAGTCGTTGTCGTCGTCGTGTTGAATGTGCGCGGAGAATGTGGATACTTCGCAGTTTTGAGGTATATCTTTAGAATTCGTCAGTAAGATGGAGACTTCGCAGATTGGTCTTGCGTTTGAGTTAAAGACTGAAAGATTTGGAGAGGATTCTTTACACTGGTCCACGGTGTCTGTCGTCAGGTAGTGTTCACTGTTTTTACTCATGGCAAGATACATATATATAATTTTGTTCATGTAAATGTATGATGTGATTGTAGCAGAATTTAGAATTTTATGAATGTTTGGACGAGTTACGGTTTCTACTAGGTTACCTGATGTTCTGGCATGACTTGATGGTAATAATTCTCTGTAAAGACTTACTGAGGGTATGACCGAAGGATGAACTGCTACCGATTTTATGAATAAAATGCTTGTTGCTAGAGTAATATTGAAATAAATGTAAAATATAAAAGATATACACTACGACTTCTTTAGAATAAGAATTAAATCTATTTATGATAATTATCTTAAATGAATCATGAGTCGTGTAATGGTCTTAAGCGATTTGCATGCACTATTTGGTTTCTTCCATTCTTTCTGATAATGTAATTTTCGTTGAATCCTATTCGGATTATAAGATAAGGACCTTCCCATTTCGAGTCTTAAGTTCCTTTTATTAGGATTAGGTGCTTAGAGCATTACATAATCACCTACGTTATACTTAGCGATATTTCTAATATTCTTATCATAACGTTCTTTAGCTTTTTCCTTCATCGCTTGTAAGTTACATAAAGCAATGTCGCGAGAAATTTTGAGTCGTTCGTTATCTTAACGAACTTAAGAATTGAATTATTTAAAATAATCATAAGTTGTATATTCATTCAATTCTTTTAAAGAGTAAAGTGATCGAGGTTTATAGCCAAAAAGTAATTCATGAGGCGTGAAACCCAATGATTGATTGACTGCTGTGTTATGACATATAACTGCGAAAGGAATTATTTGATCCCAATTGCAATTATTTCTCTTATGAAACAATCGTATATGATCCCTAATGCATGCTTCCCATGGAAACGTTCTATTATTAACCATTACTTTGAGGATGGCAGGCTGTCCTTAGTGTATGGTTTGAACCTAACAATTTCATTAAGTGTTTGATGACGATATTTACAAATTCTGTTCCTTGATCTGAGTGGAAACGTTTGGGAACACCGTAATGTTGGCAGAAAATTAAAAGAGTCTTTGCTACGGTGATAGCTTGTTTATCTACAATAGGATAGGCTTGTACAAACCTTGTTAAATCATCTTGTAAAGTTAAGATATACTTGTTTGAGTCATGAGTAACTTCTGAATAAGAAACTAAGTCAATAGACACGTTCGAAACGGATGAAGAAATTATAACCATTGGAGCCTTATAAGTTTTTCTTTGTATTTTACTCCGTGGGCAAATTTGGCATTTATCGATGTAATCTTTAATAGTGTCGATCATACCTTTCCAAAAATATTCTGATCTTATTTGTCGTGTGGTTTCAACTATACCACGGTGACCAGACAAAGGATCATCATGAAAAGATTTTAAAATAGAAGGAATATCTTCAGGATTAGGAGTCTTCACTTTGTTTTCGCAGATAGTGATTTTACAATTATAAATGTCTGCTAGATAAGATGTAATATGTAGTTGTTCATTGTCTTTTAATTTACAAGTTGCGTCATCTTTCAAGTCAGGTACGTAAAGTGATTTCAAATCGTTATTCTGTAAACAGCTAAAAAGTGACTTAAAATAACTTTCGGAATCCCAAGGATCGAAATATAAGGGTCGAGAATAGTTGAAGTAAATGTTTTGTTTTTTATTGGAAATCAAGAAGTCAGTTTCGTAGTGATTTAGGCTTGTTACGGAATGATTCCACTTGAGAACATATTAAAATAGCTTGGCTGTAAAGATAGTTCTTATCGGAAATGTCGCAAGAAATAGGAATAAATATGTCATGTCGTTCGTCTAACAGCTTATCAGGTAGATTTGGAGTGTCGAAATTGTAATCTGAAATTTCTGTAAAGTGTTGATAGTTAAGTTGTAAATAATCGTTTTGAGAGTCGATTTCGTTTTTATCAGTACTTTTGTCATAAGTTGAATCAATACTATTTGTGTTAAGAATTGGGGGCCTAGAGAGTGCATCGGCATTGGTGTTATTTTTACCAGCTTTATATATGACTTCATATTCATATTCTTCAAGTTTGAGACGCCAGCGAACGAGATGACTTCCTGGGTCTTTTATAGAGAAAAGCCATGTTAGTGGTTTGTGATCGGTAACGATCTTAAACTTTCTACCAAACAAATAGGGACGAAAATGCTTAACAGCCCAAACTATGGCTAGTAGTTCACGTTCAATCGTGGAATAATTGGACTCTGCTTTGTTGAGAGTACGTGATGCATAGGCAATAGGGAGGTCTTTTTGTCCTTGCGATAAAACAGCGCCAATCGCATGGAGAGAAGCGTCTGTTGTTAAAATAAATTCTTTTGTAAAATCAGGATATTGTAAAATAGGAGGATTGGTAAGGAGACGTTTACATTCTTCAAAGGCTGATTGTTGAGTTTCACCCCAAACAAAAGGGACATCTTTCTTAAGGAGACTAGTTAAAGGTTTTGTTAGACTACTAAAATTAGAAATGAAACGGCGATAATAGCCGGTTAAGCCAAGGAAGGATTTGATGTCTTTGCATGATTTAGGAATTGGAAAATTATCGACTGCATGAACTTTATCAGGATTAGGTTTTACACCTTCGCTAAAAATTATGTGACCTAGATAGGCTACTTCTTTCCTAAGGAATTCGCACTTATCTGGTTGGACCTTTAAACCATTTTTCCTAAGTCGATTGAAAACTTCGGATAACTTTTGTTCGTGTTCTTGTAAACTAGAAGGAGAAACTACTATGTCATCTAAATAAACAAAGCAACGTTCACCTTGTAGTCCATAGAGTACGCTATCCATAGCACGTTGAAAAGTTGCTGGAGCATTTTTTAATCCAAATGGCATTCGTAAAATTTCATAATGTCCATACGGAGTATTAAAGGCAGTTTTAGGAATATCGTTTGAGTTAAGTTCTATTTGATGGAATCCGGAGGCGAGATCTAAAGTAGTGAAATAAACAGAATGTCCTAACTTGTCGAGTATATCTGTGACGTTAGTTTACGATAGTCAATAACGACACGCCATTTCTGTTTGCGTCTACTTTTTTGGGGACTACCCAGATAGGGCTACTCCATGGTGAAGTACTTGGACATATAATGTTTTCGTTTAGCATTTTATCGACCTGGGTTTTCACCTCTTGTTGATGAATATGTGGAAACCTATATGTTTTTGTATTAATTGGAATATTTGATGTGGTAGGAATAGTATGCTTAGTATGGTTTGTAAATATCAGTTTGTCACCTTCTGTATAAAATATGTCTGAATATTCAATTACGAGTTTATTTAGGGAGTTCGATTCTTCTTTATTTAAATGGTCGCCTCTAATAAGGGATAAAACTTTGCTTTGACGATCTGTTTGTGAAATACCATTAAAATTATTTATCTCACGTTGAGTTTGTTCGTTAGTGTGTTTGTCAAGGTCGAAAATAGTAACAGGAATAGAAGGAGTGCTAATAATCTTATCTTGTATGTCTATTAATGCAAGTTATAAGAAAAGAGTTATTTATGACGCTCACTAATGAACGTGGAATAATAATGCCATTATCTAATGTTTGTTTTTCAACGATTGCTTCGCCAGAATTCATGGAATTTGTTGTACATCTAATGACTGTTTCCGATCGTTTGTTAATTAATTGTTTTTCGAGAGACACAGTATTGTTCTGTGAATTTAAATCTTGAGGATTTTCATGTAAATAAAATAAGTTATAACTTTTGACACCAATTTTCAAGATTTTTGGTCGTACTTCAATTTTACAGTCATATTCAGTCATAAAGTCGTTACCTAAAATACCGTCAGCTTTTATGTTAAGGTTTGCAAAGTGAAATTTATATCTAGGTAAATCGTCAAGGGAAATATTTGCTGTTCCTAAGGTCAGCATCTGAGATTGAGAAATAGAAATACCTTGAATAGATACTATATTTAATTTGTTAATGCAAGCGAAACCTATTTTATCTTTACGTATGACAGATATACCAGCACCGGTATCAATTAAAAGAGTCACAGGTTTATTATCTATGTAAAATATAGCATGTAATAGGTTTTCTGGAGGTACATCATTTAGAGCGGAAATAGAAAAAGATTTAATATTCTTTAATATTATTCTGGATAATAAAATCTGAAACTGTTACGTGTACTAGCAATTACATAATTTATTACTCATATTTCAAAATCAAAACATATGTCAACCGGATATTCAGTATCAGTGGGAGCGGAGGCTTCTCCAATGCCTACAGCAGCTTCTTTTGGCATTGGTCTTCCGACTTCCGAAAGAGTATCAGCTACTATATTGTCTCCACCGGAAACATGCTTTATGTTTGTAGTGAATTGCGATACGAAATCAAAATAGCGAAATTGTCGAGTTGAGCAATTCTCAGAAGCCTTTCGAAACGCTGAAACGATGGGTTTATGGTCAGTAAAAATTGTGAAATCTTTGCCTTCAACCATGTGCCGAAAATATTTTCACAGCTTCATAAATCGCTAAAAGCTCTCTGTCGAACGGACTATACCTCTTTTGAGCAGTATTTAATTTTCTCGAGAAGAAACTAAGTGGTTACCGAATTGATCTTCTGTTGTAAGACAGGTCCAATTGCATTGTCTGATCCATCTGTCCACAATGTTAGTTTTGCCGCTGGATCAGGATGTGCTAAAATGATGCTCATACTGGGCTTAACAGCTGGACCAGAAAGAAGCTCGTGCAAAGGGGAATAAACCGTCGATAAAAATTGATCATGCCCAGAAATCTCCGAAGTTTCTTGATGGTCTTGGGTGGAGGGAAACTTTGGATAGCTTCAATCTTCTGTGGAAGTGGTCTGGTACCTGAAGCGGAAACGATGTATCCTAGGAATTCCACTTGAGATTTCGCGAATACGCATTTCGATGCATTAATCATGACCTTGGTCTTGAAGGCACTGGAACACTCGTTGAATGTGGTCCAGATGTTGACTCTCGTCCTGAGAAGCTACGAAAATGTCATCAATATACGGAAAACAGAAAGGCAATTCTATTAATATTTCGTCCATAAAGCGTCGAAATGTTTGAGCCGCATTACGAAGACCAAAACTCATGAACGGAAACTCAAACATGCCAAAAGGAGTCATATAATGTCGTGGTCACCAAAAGTATAGGGTGTGCGATCACCAAATAATTTACATAATAATTTACAAAATAGTTATGTGTTCTTCTGTGTGCAGTTGCACATTCACCGACGCGGTAGAAAGAAGAGTAATGCGCTACAAGTTGTTAGTCACATTTTTGTGCCCGCGCCACTTCTTCGAAATCGAGTACATTCGGACATTGCACTGTTTCAATTCTCGATAAACAATCCGCAACATAATTACTAGAACCGACCTGGTACCTTATGTCCGTTGTAAATTCGCTGATATACAATAACTGCCTAGTTCGCGTTGGTGTCTTTCTCTGTACTTGGTTTAACAATGGCGTAAATCAATGGTTTGTGGCCAGTAAAAATAATCAATTCTCGTCCCTCGAATATGTTACGGAAATGCTGTAGAGAAAGATACACCGCTAATAACTCGCTGTCTTAGGTAGAGTATTTCTGTTGCGTCTCTGAAATTTTCTTCGAAAAAAAAACCTAGGGGGGCTCATTTTCCGTTAATTTCCTGTAGCAATACTCCACCTACGCTGTCATGAAGCTCCTTTTATGTAAACACTGGATCATGAATTTCATGATGTGCCAAGATGTTTATTTTCAGGGCCTTTTCTCTGATTACAGCGTGCGCTTCGTTTTCTTCGTCCGTCCGGTCCTCGGGGTAAAAAGTCGCCGCCAGATATTCCGCGGATTGTTGGGGACTGAGGGATTTGCCATTTTTGGTGAGCGGTATGTCGGTTTGTCTCTGGGTGGTTTTTCTGATTACTCTATATATGCCATCCCAGAGACTCTATCTTGTTTTTGGCAAAAAAAGCTCTCCAGTTTCGCTTTTTCCACTTCTTGCTGGTATTGGAGCTTTGCGGAGAGATATGCCTCGACTACCGTGGCTCTTGTCGGTGCCGCACAACGCATCCTCCTTTATCTTCGGGTGAGCTCTTTTTTCAGGGTGCTGAGCTCTTCGGTCTACCAGGGCAGAGCAGCCACTGTGTTTTGTTTTTTGATTTTAGGGATAAGTGTTGTGCATGTATCTGTTATGACTTGTGTGTAATTCCGACAACCTACTTGTGCCGACAATTTTCTTGGTTCGGATTTTCTCTAGAGAAAAGGTAATTGCGTTTTGATCCGAGCCAGTCACGTCGTGATCTACTTTCCAATCTTCAATAATACCGAGGAGATCGCGCGTGACGGCTGTGATGTCGACTCCTTATCCTGATTCTGTTGCGGAGGGTTTCGCCGATATGCACCACGTGATTTAGATACGTCCTGATGGGTTTCGGGTCGGGTTCGAAGTAGACGGATACCGGATGTACTGTACCTATCACCACCATGTTCGGCGTCGTCAATTCTACGCGTTCTTTGGTCGTACTTTTATCCATACGTCCTACAGCGTGATGAAGTATAATGTACTGATCGTGATCACTAATATTTATTTCGGAAATAGTACAAACAGGCCTTATGTAATCATTTTGTAAATATTCCTTAAGAAAATTGTCATTACCCTCCTTTAAATCAGGACTTCGATAACAATCTTCGTTCTAAAGTATTGAATCTATGTTTGGCTGGCGATAGTGAAAATGTACCAAACCTTGGAAAGAAAAAGTAGAATCTAGATGGGACCATAATCGGAAAAGGTTTGTGGACTGGATTTTTTAGGAATCGGGATGACATTAGCATTTTCCCAAGCCTCAGGAAAACGCCAGTGATTATGGAAAAGTTCAGGAAATGAGTTATGATTCGCATCATATCATCATATCATCGAGAAAATAAATGATAGGAAGGATCATATCACAACTAATGCTGTCGCAACCCACAGCTTTAAATGAAATGGGGGCATGAAATTACAAGAAAGTAGGATTTGGTATAGATGAGAGTGCGTCAAGTGTTTGTGCCTTTACGTTAGCATCGAAATCAAACATATCCCTATCCCTTTGCAGCTCCTTTATCTCAGTGGTTAACCACGGAGCTGGAAGATGTTTCAGTTTGACGGGCCTGATAGGGGGGGATGTTGGTCGAAGAGTTGGGTTAACAGGGAGTTAAAGATGCCAACCTTATCGTTAATGTCATCAGCTTCAAGAAGCGCATCCCAGTTTATTAGTCTCGCATCTTCGGAAAGACGGTCAGGATCTATGCCACGGAAGTTACGTAAGAGTGCAACTCGTGGCCTAGTTTTAGTAGGGCGAAGTTTGTAGAAGAAAAGGCATCGGCAGTGTATTAGCCATGTTTAGCGACAAAGTCGGGTTTGGAAACGAGCATGAGATCTATTAACGAGATAGAAGAGTGAGGGAAGAAGTGGGTGGGAGAACGTGAAGGTTATAGGAATCAGTGAGGGATATTAGTTTCTTGGAGCGATGGTCATTCTTGATGAGGCACGTATTATAGTCACCCATTATAATGAAATGCTCGAATGCCATCAGTATCCTTGTAACAGAGTTCACCAGCATATTACACCGACTCTTCTGTTACTCAGGTAAAGATACGCCTGATGTTGAGTGGGATTCTTCCTCCGCTAGTCTAGTCCTTATTCTTGGCCACCAGGCGCTGTCAGGTCGCTGTGTTCTTGGCCCCCTCTATGTCCAGGGACACGAAGGTGACAATCGGTTTTTGTGCTAGTTTTCCTTTTATGTAGTTTATTAGTGTATATAGCGCAGTATAGTGTATATGGTGGGATAAGGTGCTATCTGAGTCGTCCCACCAACATTTTCTCTAGTACTTTTCCCATGATAGGAAGTAGACCTATTGGTCTGTGTGCTTTCGGGTTTGAGTAATCGTCTTTTTAAGTTTGAAATCATTTTTTTTATTACTCTAAGATATATATCACTTACAGAGAAATATACATTAAAAAAATTGCAATATTGGCGTATTATAAAAGCGGAAAATCCTCCGAAATATGTGTTTACAGTAATTTTTTGAAACTGGATAATGTTTTAGCTTCCTTGATTGAAATGGGCAGCCCGTTGTATAATTTAGCTCCTTCGTAAAGAATGCAACTCCTTCCATAGTTGGTCCGAGACGGTCGAAGATACAATTCCCTAGACCGGCGCGTGATACGGTTTCCATGTTGTGAATTTATTGTAAAACTTAACTGTGTGTGAAACTCCTCCGACCTTATTCTTCTAATAAATATACATGTGTTGTACTTGTATGTCTGTGCTATATTTAATATTTTTGTTTTTTTATATACTTCTGAAGTAGGCGTTAGGTAATGTAATCCAAATAAATAAATTGTTTGCAATTTTTTAAGGTTACTTTTAGCAGCAGATCCCCAAACTTCTACAAGATAATCCAGATGAGATTTAACTAGGGAATTATATATAAGATATTTAACATTAAGAGGTAAGCATCGTGCTATTTGTCGTATGATTCCGGATAGTGATATTAATTTATTTCGTATTTTTTCAATGTGTTCCGTCCAAGTTAATCTATTATCAATATTTAAACCCAAGTACTTTTCCGTATTAATTTTATTTATTTTAACATTATTTATTATTAAAGGACTGTAGTTAGCTATTTTTTTATTTTTCGATGAAAAGATCATATAATGTGTTTTAGTAGTATTTATAGTTAAAAGATTTGAATGTAACCAATTTTGAAGGATGATAAGATCACTTTCTGCTTGTTCCATTATTCTGTTTTTTTTTGAGAATAATGACGGCTGCCTCTTTCCATTCTTTTAGAAAGTGATGTAGTGTTAGGCACTTATTTAGGAGAGCTAGAAATGTGTCGGGATTGTTGTATATTGCATGGCAGCAGATATCGGTAGTGAACCCATCCGGATCTGGTGCCTTTTTTGGGTTTAAGGACTCGCTGGCTGTTTTTAGTTCTAGCGTCGTAAATGGAAGATCTTTAATGCCGAATGCTCCTTCGCTATTGATTTTCGAGGCTATTTGTCTGATTTTGTGATGTTGTTCGTTTTCGCCTTCGTCGGAATCTTCAGTATAAAATGTGTTAGCTAAGAGTTCGCAAGATTGTTTCTCGTTTAAAGTTTCTTTCTTGTAAATAAAATATCTTCTTCTTTTGACTCGTATTCTTTTTTGCTTGTGAGGTATTCTTCTATTACGGATTTTCTACGAATTGGGGCGGCATTCCTGATCCTGCGTCTTTTTTAGCTTCTTCTTTCTTCATCCTATCCAAGTCCTTTGACGACGATGGCATGGTGACTCTTTTTTCTCCTTTTATAATTGAGATAGACTCGTTGCATGCTTCTTTAATATGTTCGTGAAAGTTTCTGTAGTTTTATCTAATGTTGTGATATCTGTGATATTATTGATGGGTGTGCTGTTAATTTGATTTAGGTTTATTGATTTTTCGAAGTATTCTTTAAATTAGTGCCAATCTGGATTTTTCGAAGTATTCTTTAAATTAGTGCCAATCTGCCTTTTTTGTATTATAGCGCCTTGTTGATCTTTTAATTTGTATTCCTTTTAATTTTTCTGTTGTTATGTTGAAACTTATGCCATGGCGGTCCGAGTACGTCATTCCTTCTACTACTTTCCATTCGGTGATATGGTTTAACAGGCTTGGTGTACATGCCGTACATATCTATAAAACTGCTGTAACGCACTTCGCCTCTTATTGTGTCCTATATGGGTGTAGTGCCTTCATTTAAAATGTGTAAATTCAATTGTGTTAGTTCTCCTTCTATCACCTCTCCTTTTGCGTCTGTCTTGGGGCTGCCCCACCATGCTTTTTGCGTTTACATCGCCTCCAATTAGTATTTTTGTTGTACCTATGCTATTTACTATCTTTCTCAGGTGTATTAAATATGCATCTATTGATTTATCCGGTTCAAAGTAGAGGGACACAAGCGCGGCTACAAGCTGTTGGTGTGGATGTGGGTACTGTTTGATGTTAAGCTTGTTGTTAAATACTGCAATTGCTGCTTTAACAGTCCCATCTCCGTTATTAATATTTTGGTATATTTTTACCCCTTTTTGCCCTTTCATGGTGGTTGCTTCGCCTACGTATGGTTCCTGTTGTAGTGCAATCGCAGTTTCACGCTTCTGTCCCTCTAGCATCAGTTCTGATGCAGCTAATCTCGATCTCTGTAAATTTGCTTGGATTAATTTGTAACTTACTTGATTTTCCTTGGAGACAACTTTAGCAATACGCCACGGTGGATCTGGCTACTGCGTCCCATTTCTGGCGCGTGGGGCAGTTGTTACTGAAACAGTTGTGCTTAACATCTGTTAATTTTGCATTGCTGCAATTACGGCATTTTGGTGACGCCACTTGCATCTAATTCTGTGCAGTCAGCACGCAGGTGTTTGCCTCCACAATCAACAGGGTCGGGACAAGTCTCCGTTTTGGTTCTTCAACGCCTTCATCACGTCCTGTTCTGTGTTAATATTGAGTAACGGATTCTTGTTTGCGACTTCTTCGACTTGAGTTCTGCAGTTGTGCTCTTTATTATTGATTTCATCATCTCTCTTTCTTCTTTGGTTTGGAAGCCCATGATCACCTTTCTGTCCTTAGCTTTTCCAATTTTTATCTACCTTGATCCATCCTTCTTTTGCATCGGCCGCTTTCCTAACTCTCTATCTCTGTTGTGTTCTATATAGAAATATGCAAAAAGATTACAAAAGGTGAGAAGATTTTTTTATCAGTGTTATTTTAGTTGAGGGGATATTGAGTTAATGAAACGACTGTTCTCAAGTGATTACCTTTTATTACTAGTCTATAGATTGAATACATTTCTTTTATAATAGATCTTACCAATAGGTACCTAAGTACATACATACTACACCTCACCTCGGGGGTGAGAGAAAGAAAAAAAAAAATGTTAATACAAATTACACATTTTTTTTTTTTCAAAATAATAAAACAAAGATTATAAAAGCAAAAAAAAAAAATAATAATAATAGCTTATATTATAAATGGTTTAGTTCTATTTTTATGGATTAACTTGGTTTTATTATTTTTGGAAATTTCAACATTAGCACCTAAATCTTTTGATACAACAAATGGTCCATCCCATTGCGGGTCTAACTTACTAGCTGTTTCATTTTTAACTAATATTAATTGACCATTACTATATGTTATATTATTTAAATATTTATCATAAGATGATTTACGATTATGTTTACTTACAATTAAATTATTACGAACATCTTGGTGTGCTACTTGCAACCTATACTTAAGATCTAAAGCATAATTATCTGGATTATATAAAGGTTCAATATATTGACTTACTCTGGATGGTATTATACTAGCTCTACCAAATACCAGCTCAAATGGAGTGTATTTCGTTTCTGTATGAACAGCATTATTGAAACTATAACACCAAAATGGTAGCCATTGACTCCATGTATCTTTTTGACCGTTACAATGTATTCTTAAGAAAGCTCCTAAATTCTTATGTGAATTTTCAAGCGCACCGATGGATTGGTGATGATACGCTGTTGAAGTTAATTTGTTTATATTTAAGAGTTTACATACCTGTTCCATTACAGAAGATACGAATTCAGTCCCACGATCAGTCGCGATGGTATTCGGTATTCCAAATCTTAAAATAAAATTATTAACTAATGCTCTTGCTATACTTACGGTTTCCTTCGTTTTCAAAGGATATGCTTCTACGAACTTATTCAGTTCGCACTGTAAGGTCAAAATGTAAGAATTACCTTCAATGTCCCTTTCTAAAGGACCTACGACGTCGAGATAGATCTTTTCAAATGCATGTGAAGCCGTTGTAGTTATCTCCATGGGCGCCTTGATATACCTACAATGCTTCATTTTCTGACATTTTATACATTTACTCACGAATTCCTTGACATCGTTGTCTAAGCCTGGCCAGTAAAATTTCCTCTTTATATTATTTGTCATCCTACGCACACCTGCATGACCTGCGGTGGGTAATAGATGGAAGTCATGTAAAATATATTTTTTTTCTTCTTCACAATCAATTCTTTTAACTCCTCTTAATACATAGATACGTGGACCGGTCCAATCCTTATTATCTTTTATTTCTTTCAATACGTCTTTAATAAAACTTTCATATTCTTTATTTTTTACTATGCATAGTTCCTTTATATTTATTCTTTTACAAAATTCTCCTAACTTAGTCACAAATTCGACTCGCGTAAATTGTGCCCTAAAGTTAAGGTTAATATACAAAATTTTTCTACGATTACTATAAAGAAAACATTCCTTTTCTTCGTCAATAACATTTTGTAGTTTTAATTTATTTAATTCATCATTTTCTATAAAGGTCATTTCGACGGAATTATTTGGTATTTTTAGAACCTCAACTACTTGTGGTTGATCAGGCCACGTTTCATCACGGTTACTAAAATTAGATGTATTCAGTTGTTTGTCTAACTCTAACTGTCGCTTCTGAGCTCTAGTCATGACTAACATAATGTCTTCATTCATTTGTTTTAAAGTATCGGATGTTATATTAATTCTAGATAATGCATCTGCAACGCTATTATCTTTCCCTTTAACATATAAAATTTTAAAATCATATTCTTCTAAGGCTAGTCTAAATTTAAGAAGTCTACTTGATGGGTCCTTCATAGAAAATAAGTATATTAAAGGCCTATGGTCGGTCATAATTGTAAATGATTTGCCGTACACATAAGGTCTAAAGTATTTCACAGCCCACACAATAGCTACTAACTCTTTTTGAATAGTCGGGTAGTTAAGTTCAGCTTTATTGAGGGGTCTGCTAGCATAAGCTACTGGTTTTAAATTTTTATTACACAAAACCGCTCCAATAGCTGTACCTGAAGCGTCTGTTTGAATGATAAACTCATTATTATTTGAAAAATCTGGAAATTCGAGTACAGGTGGAGTAGTCAAAGCATGTTTTAATGTTTCAAATGCCTTTTGACACACATCAGTCCAAATAAATGGCTGATATTTTCTAGTTAATTTATTTAATGGATAAGTTATGTCTGCGAAATTTTTAATAAATTTCCTGTAATAATTACAAAATGCTACGAATCTTTTAACTTCATCTGTATTCGTTGGCACAGGATATTTTTGTAATATTTCTACTTTTGATGGGTCAGGTAAAACTCCCTTTTCTGAAACTAAATGTCCTAAATACAGAATTTCTTTCTTCAAAAAATTACATTTTTCCGGATTTAATTTTAAATTAATTTTTCTAAGTCTTTCCAAAACGTCAGTTAAATTTTTATTGTGTATATCTAAATTTCTTCCAAAAACTACTAAATCATCAAGATATATAAAACATTTATCATACGTCAACCCTGACATAGCTACTGACATGACTCTACTAAAAGCACTTGGACTTGTTTTGAGTCCCATCGGCAACCTTTTCATCTGGTATTGCCCAGTATTGGTAGTAAACGCAGTGTACTCTCTACTATGTTTATCTAAAGCCACTTGGTAATAACCTTGATTCAGATCTAAATGTGAAAAATATACTGATCCAGAGAGCGAATCCAAAATTTCAGTAATATTCGGCAAAGGGAATTTATCATCTACAATACAGTCGTTAAGTTTTCGATAATCGACTACTAGTCGCCATTTTTTCTCATTTTCACTCTTCTTTGGTACTAATAAAATTGGGCTAGACCACTCGCTCTGTGCTTCCTCTATAATATCATTATCAATCATTTTTTATTTATTTGTTTGTTTACTTCATTTTTCATTGAATGAGGCAATCGATACTGCTTAACATAAACTGGACTAGTATTCGGTTTTAAAGTTATTGATTGCTCATAAATATTTGTAGTTGTTAATTTATCACCGTGTAAAAAGAAAACATCTGAATACTTAGCACATAATTCTTGAATAGATTTCCGTTCTTCCGAATTTAAATGATTTAATTTTAAAATACTTAACAAGGTTTTTGCGCGCTCTAAACTATTAATATTAGCTTTAAAGTTGCATAAGTCATAATCTTCAATTGAGTAAATCTCAGGTTGAAACATTGGCAAAGTAACATCGTGTTCATTGGTGTTTAAAATTTTGACAGGTAGTCTATTATTTTTTATTTTACCTATACATCCTGCAAGAAAAACATTATCCGCTAATTGTTTGTTATGGATAATACAATCACCTACATAACCATTGATAAATAAATAATGAAACGATTCACTACGCGCTGGTATATGTAACACCTCGTTTGAGTAGTCGATGATGTCACGAAGTTGCAATGAATATTCCATTCCATAATTAGAGAGTGTAATTATATTAGTCTCCAAGTTGATATTCGACGCATAATGACACAAGAAATCTAAACCTAAAATACCATCAGCCTTTAATGGTATGCTATCAAATACATGAAGCTTGATATTAAAGTCAACAAAGTGTTGTTCATCACGATGAGTCAGAGAAAATTCCACAAATCCAGATGATTGAATCTGACCCCCAATACCATTTATCACAGTTTCATCTTTAATTACTGTACTGTTACTAGGTAACGCATCTCTTTTAATTACGGACAAAGATGCCCCGGTGTCAATTAACCAAAAATATTTTTTATTACCTACATACAAAACTAAAAATTTTGCTTTGCCCTTCAGTGCCAAAATATTATGCTTAAGATAGAAAAAACTGCATTTCGTTTGAATTTGGATTTAATGTTTCGTTATTAGCCGCTGCATTATTACAAAACACTCTATTATTATTATTATTACCGTTACCACTACTACAAGTTTCATAATTCGATCGATTGTCGTTCGAAAATTGGTTACCTCGACCACGGTTTGAATTATTAGAATACGAACCTCTGCCATTACTACGAGAATTATGGAATGAACGTCCATGTGTGTTACCGAATTCTCCTCTACCAAAGTTGTTTGTAACATTGTTAAAATTACCTCTGTAATTGTTACGAAAATTATTTGAATTTTGGTAGTTATGACGTCCTCTTTGACCACGTGACTGATGATTAGATCCTCGGAGATTCCTAAAATTGTTATTACTTCGAGACTTACCTCTACCACGACGTGAAAATTGCATGACATTTTCACCTGCCGAAGTCGATGCTGCTGACAATTCCTCGTCTTTCGCCGCCTGAATTGCGTCATTCAAACTGTTGTAGTTACGCGCAGCTATAATAGTACTTAACCGTGAATCTCTCAATCCATCTGCAAAACGTTTAATGGCCAATTTTTCATTCAAAGGTTTTAATACGGAATAACTTTCAGAATTTCCATCTGCTTGAGATATTGTCAGGTTGGTAAATAGCTTTTCTAATTCTGCACCGTACTGGTCTACTGTACGCCAACCTTGTGTAGCATTTTGTAACCGCGATTGGATAGCAGTAAATGATTTTTTAGGCAAAAGAGTTCTACGTAAATCGCTGACAAGATCTTTCACAGATGTATATTCACTTGACATACGTAATTTAGCATTTTCTGATAATCTACTTTTTAAAACGAATTTAATAAGCAATTTTCTATCCGTATCTTTTAACATATCTGCGTACATTTCCACAGAATCAATGATACTCTTGATGTTATTTTCATTACCGTTCATCACAGGAATCAAACTACACGCCGTTTTTAAATCAAACTCCATGTTTAATTCTGTATTTAAATCCTTTTCACAAGAACCACTCTCACAGTCGTTATCAGGATTTATTTCAGTACATAAATTAATAATATGTGAATAACAAGACTTTATTTCATTCTTTATCAAAGTTAAAGTTTTTAAAACATCTGATTTTATGTCTTGCTTTGTAGACAATGTATTAATTAATTCTTTACCTTTTCCATAAATTATCTCAACCTCAAGTAACTTATTTTTTATTACATTACCCTTAAATCTAGATTTTCCTTTCTTAATTAAATATTTCCTTATTGTTTGAAGTTCATCCAAACATTTTAATAATTCATCTACCATTACTTCATACAAAATAATATAATAGTATTTAAATACATACCAACTCTCATAGTGAATTACCGTAGTAGGGCCACAGAACGTCAGTCGATACTCCGTAATGCGATCACCATAACAATGAGATGAAACTAACAATCTATTTTTAGCTCATTATTATAAATGTAAAGTTCATAATTCAACTTAGTGTCTATATTTTTTATATTTATCTAAACTCTTTTTTTTTTATAATTATTTTTCACGATGCGCGAGAATCGAATAATATTTATATTTACGCACCACACGCACATAACACACTTTATGCACACAATTTTCTTCAAAATTCTCAAACATTTGCTAGTTCATCGGGATATCAATTGGTTGTTCTCCGCGAATGGCTCTGGTACGGCTGAATGATCGTCGAAGGCTATTTTGCAAAATCTGGTCCCTGATCCACGAATGATGGCATTTCCTATATTGTTTCCATGCAAAATATAGAGCGCCAAGACCCAGCAGAACGCATATCACAATCAGGATTATACTAATCGTTGAAATATGTAATTTCATTTCTTCAACATGGGCAGTATTCGAACCAGCAGTGTTCTGGTTTAAGAAAACAGTTTCCTTTTCCACGTTTGATCGGCACATTGTAACTGGGTTTTCGAAATTCAACGTAAAATAAGAATAGATTATATGCACGGAATTCATTAAAATACTCAAGTAAGTAGATCAAATTAAAACAATTCACTAATAGATACATAGTTCAGTTCGATAGTTTTGGAGCCGTAACACTACACCGAGTATGAAATCGCGTCACGCGCCCCAAATATGGCAGGGTCGCCATGAGGGGATATTGAGTTAATGAAACGACTGTTCTCAAGTGATTACCTTTTATTACTAGTCTATAGATTGAATACATTTCTTTTATAATAGATCTTACCAATAGGTACCTAAGTACATACATACTACACCTCATAGTAACAATCTATAAATTTTGCAAAATATTTTTTTATGAACTGTTATTTATTAAGTGAAATTTAATGTATATTAATATTTTTATGTTTATGTGCGTTGCTATAAGTTATATCGAACGAGAAAACAATAAGTTATTTTTGTAGACCACTAAAGCTTATTTACGCTTTTGTACGCAGATCTTACGCGCCGCATTTGCCCATGCTGGAGCTGTATACACCACTGCAGCAGTTTTAAGCGGCTGCAGGTTTGACTTCTCCGTTGCCCCCTTGTTCCTCCTCCTGTTCCGCTTTGCCTTTATAAGCTGCGATCCAGAAGGACCAGGGGCTACTGGCGCCGAGCCATGTCCCTTCCTTACTGGTGCCGATGTCGAGGCCCCAGCATGCCTTGAAGCAGAGGGCAGCGTAGAAGGGCGCGAACCCTGACTCCGAGCCGTTGACCTAGCACCATTCCCAGAGGCCGGCAGCACATGCTTTCCGGCACCTCCCTTCTTCCTTGAGGCTACTGTAGCCCACGTCCCCTTCCCCACGCTGGCCTCGATAGGCTGTACAGCAGGTGCAGGTGCCTTCGCGGCATCAGCCACGACCAATATATTAACGTTATAACTTTTTTCTATTCTTTCCCGCGCTGTGGCATGAGTCCATACTTATTTGAGGAGAGTCGGGGAACCAGGTGCCAGTTCAGTCTCTTTACCATCATTTTTTCAGCTACTTTTCCTAGGACCGGTAGGAGTCCGACTGGGCGGTATGATTCGGGGTGAGTATAATTATCCTTTCCTTGTTTTCTGAGGATGATCACAGTGGCCTTTTTCCAGTTGTCTCAGCCTGTTGACGTCCACTGCTGGACATAGGCCTCTCCCCTAGATTTCCAGTAAGACCGGTTCCCTGCACTTAGCATCCAGCGCTTTCCCTCAATCCGCACCAGGTCATCCGTCCACCTAGTGGGAGGCCGTCCTACCTTCCGCCGTCTGGTCCATGGTCGCCATTCCAGAACTTTTTTGCCCCAATGGTTATCGTTTCTTCGGGCAATGTGGCCCGCCCATTGCCATTTAAGCTTATAAGCTCTGCGAGCTATATCGGTCACTTTGGTTCTTCTACGGATCTCCTAACCTTCTAAGACTTCTGGGTCTGCGAATATTGCCCCGCTGTCCGATGTGAACCCATCCCCTCCAGGGGCCTTTTTAGGGTTGAAACTCATGGCACATTACACAAGTTCTTTCATTGTAAAAGGCGGATCATGAGTATCATCATGATCCGGTTCTTTTATCTTTTTGGCCTTCTTTCGTGTTTCTGCGTGTCAAGGGGTTTCATGGGCGCTCATATCTTCTGGGAAAAAGCGCCGAATCCTGGTAAGAGAGAGTCTTACCGTCCTTAATGAGTTGCTGTTCGGTATGCTTCCCATCCTGGTCCTGATGACCCTGTATATGCCATCTCACAAGCTTTCTCCGCTTTGATTTCGCAGAAGCTCCTCCAAGTTTCTTCTATTTACAGCTTCCAGGTATTCTTGTTTCGCCTCATTGTATCTCGCTATTACAATAGGTCGACAAAACGCGGAATAGCACCGGATTTTTCTCCTCATTGTTAGGACCCGTTTCTTGATTTGAGTTAGTTTTTCTGTCCACCAGGGAGGGGCGGTGTGTTTTCTCTGTGTATTAATTTTTGGAATGTGTGTATCGCAAGT
Source organism: Pontia daplidice (assembly GCA_963693355.1). Lineage (NCBI taxonomy): Eukaryota > Metazoa > Arthropoda > Insecta > Lepidoptera > Pieridae > Pontia > Pontia daplidice. Next base: position 144,828 of record CAVNZL010000106.1, on the reverse strand, counting down.
GTCTGTAATTATCTGAGTGTACTGAACTATGATGTTTTCTAAAAGTGTAGTGGAGTCGAGGGTGTTGATGTTTTGTGGTGCGAGTTCATGTTCAGAGAGCAACTGTCTAACTTTCTCACGCAAGTGGGTCCAGTTCGCTTTCTGAATGTTGTATATTCTAGTTGATCTCGCACATCCATCGTCCTTTTTGATCCGTGAAACGATCTCGAATTGGCATTATGGTCTGAGTTGGTCACATTCTGATCCACCCTCCAGTCTACAATGATTCCGAGGAGGTCAGGTGTGGCTGCCGTGATATCGACGCAACTAGTATATTGTGTTTCCTCTGGTAGTGTTGAAGGTTGGCGTTCCACCCTGGTTTAAGATTTCCAATCCGGCGCTGTGGAAGGTCGCTTCTGCCTCTTCTCTCCTCTCGTTTGTTGTCCTGTCCCCCCACCAGGAGTTTCTGGCGTTTACGTCCCCTCCAACTATCGTTCTCCGTCCTAGTCTCTCGATGACGTTTTTCAGTTTATGGAGGTACGGACTTAGGGGGCTTGGATGCAGCTCGAAGTAAAACGAGACCAGGTTGAGTTTGCCGTGTCTAGAGATATGGCAACCATATTCAGGCTGGAGAGCTCGGGATATTGTGTGATACTGATATTATTATCCAGCACAACAATGGCCGCTTTAGTATGGTTGCCAATATCGACGTGTTGGTATACTCTTGTTCCTGTGTAGTTTTTCATTCTTCTCGCCGCTCCGATAAAGGGTTCTTGAACTAACGCAACGGAGATACGGTGTTTTTTGGCCTCAATGATAACTCCTCTGTGGCAAGGGCAGATCTCTGCAGGTTCGCTTGAATTACCCGAATATTGCCTAGGGAGACCTTAGCAATAGGCTACTGCTGCACTTTCTGCGTACTGGGCACTCTGCACTGAATTCGTTTTGGTTTACACTGTCCAATCCCGCTTTCTTACAATTTGTACACTCTGGCGTCTGGTCTTTGTTTGGACAGTCTGCTCTAAGGTGCTCGCCGGTGCATTGGGAGCAGGTCAGCTTTCCCTCTTTGCAGTGGTTCCGCGTGTGGCCGTATGCGAGACATGTGGGCCACTGCACAAGAGTTGACCAATCTTCCACCCACACCCTCTGGAGGTCAATGTGGATCCTGGCTACTGTGGTCGGTGTTTGCCAAATTTTTGGGTTACCTGTAGGATCACATGACTTTCGTGTGGGTTTCTGGCTTTCCTCCTACATTTTTCTTCTATACGCCAGTCCTTTTCTCCCAGGTATGCGGTCATATTTTTGTTTTGATTTTTCAGTGCCTCTATAATGTCTTCTGTCCTGTTGTAGTTTAGGAGGCTTCTGATCCTGACAAGAGGATTTTTGTTTGCGACTTCCTTTACTACAAGGTGATTCCTGTCTGCCTCAAGCCTTTCATTCAACCTTTTTCTATCTTCTTTCGTTCTGCACCCCATCAAAAGAACCACCAACTCTTATTATACTGCCATCCATAAATGGTGACAAAGTTAACAATTTAGATTTACTACTTAAACATTTCCCTTCAGATAAAAGTTTATAATCATCTGGAAAAGATTCTTTTTGTGCAACGGAACATAGATATATATTTCTCTAGTTATTAGTGTAATAAAAATGGTATGTTGTACATTTACCTCCAGAGATATCAGATGGCAAAGTTAATGCAAGATTACCATTTTCTGTAAATGGCCTGTAAAAAAATTTCAGAAGGTTGCTTCAGGATGAAATATGTTGTTTAAAAGCTCTTCGAACGGCGGTTCTGATGGTGTATGGCCTGCTGGGTTTGCCAGATCAAAAGTTAGCCACCAAGTGGTCGCCACGTTGTCACTTTTGTATGAAAACTTTTCCAAATCTTCACGAAATATGGCGAGTTATACACCAAACGATTCGATCACTTTGACGTAAAGCACTTGATGATATTCGGAAAAAATCCTATTTTTCGGATTTTTGGAACGCGGAGCGGAACGTTTAAGATGCTTGCAGTAAGGCGGGAGGCGCGCGACTGGTTAGGTTAGGTTTTTTTTCTCTCCTAATATCTAGTGGGCCTACCTCCTCGGCGACCCGGGCGCCCCGAGGCCGAGGGAGCTAAGCTAGTGAATAATTTTGTCAATGGGTCTTTATTTATTTAAATAAAAGTAAACAGTACAAGTAAGTGAGATGGTTGAGGGTCAGTTTCGATATTTGATACGAATCACTTTCCCTCAACCACCTGCATAGAGTCCACATCGTAACTATGTTAAAGTAAAATTCTTATATTATTTTAGTACAGCAGTGAAGTAAATCAAAGTAATATTAAATTTTACAAATACAAGGCACATTGAAAAGTAGAAATATGAATATAAAACTAATGATGATAGGCGCGGGTATGGTGGTTGAGAATCGGCATGCTATTTGATACAATTTCGTCCTCTCAACCACCTGTGAGTTCCCGCGAGTTGTAAATAATTGAGTGTAAAAAAACTTCTTTAACTAAGTATAAGTATAAAAGTTAAAGTATTTACTCCGACCCTCCGGCTTTTTCCCCGCTACGGGGCCCACACTCCCTGCCAGTTTTTTAGCTCCCGCCTCCCCGCTGACACTAGCGGGCGTAGCATTTGGGGCCACCACGTTCCCGGTTCCTTCCCCCCCCTCTTCCTCTTCTTCTTACCCACCACCTTAGACCAAGACTCCTTGGTCTGTCCTACATTCGTATCACATCCTTCCGTAGATGGACCCATCTCTTCCCTTATTTCTCTTGGCACTTCTTTCATCGGAGGGGCCTTCCGTCCAGATGCCGCAAGCGGAGGCCGGATCACAGGCTAAGGAAGGAGCCTGTGCTGGACTCCCGGAATCTTGGCATTGAACATGCCCCCCACTGCCCGCATTATCTCCCCCATCAAGTCCTCCTTCAAGCCGGCGATGGCTCCCTCAGACATGTACCCTACAAATCTGGAGAGGATTTATCGCCGTCACGCAGCGCCCTCTCCAGTTGCGCAAAGCGCTCCGTCCTTTTTGAGAAGCCCCTCCTCAAAGCCCCTCCTCAAGGGCTCGAGTCTCCGACTCTAGGTCGGAGACTCGAGCCCTCAGCCTCGTGTTTTCTCGCTGGAGGCGCTGTCCTTCATCTCCTGCAAGACACCTCTCAGCGAGATCCTCCACCACCTCGCCCTACTCTTTCGCCGCGATCTTTAAGTCGCGGACGAATTCCCCTTTTAGGTTGCCCGACTTCGTCGCTATCTCCACGATGCAACGAACCCGGGCAACCGTCCTCTCCCTCAACTGGGGAACCTCCACAAACATGACATCTACTGGCTGTGAGGCCCCCTCAAAAGCAACTGCCATCTGCCCCTCCAGAGAAGAGCGAGCCTCCACATCCAGCTTTGACAACTCGGCAGCCTTCTTTGACTTGCCTTGTTAGGTTTGGAGGCGGCGAGTCAGGCGGAGATACCCCCCTCTTGTCCTTCCTGAAGGACCGCTTCCGAGAAACGGAGCGATCGCTCAGAGGTGATTCCCCCACACTCTCCTCCGAGAGGCTTCGCCTCGAACGCGTCTTGCGCATCCCCGTGGTTTAATTACAACACAAAAAAAACTAACAAACAAAAAAACGAAGTATGAGAAACAATTGTACTAATATATATATAAACTTAAATGACACAGACAGAATGTCGAAAACTAAAAATAACAATTATTATTTTTATATATATATATTTTCTTTTATAAATCACTCAATAAAAGAGTCAAGTAAAAGAAAGTCACGACTGTCCTTAATACTAAACTAAAACTAAATTAATCTAATCAAAATTAATTCGCAATCGTTAATCCTCATTCTTGTAACTAAATTACAAGAATGCGGCTTAAACTTGTAGAAATTCGCAAATTCCTTGTTATTCAACCAATCTCTACGTGAAGCACACCAATCGATTCGTATTGCAGAAGAAGGTATGCAACACTAACTGTGTAACTCAGCGCAATATGCGGTAATATGTTTAACGAAATAAAAAATTACTGCGCCCGAAGTAGTGAGTATATAAATAAAATTTTTGTACTCACGGGTAGCCAGTAGTCCTAAGCATATACCGATCACAAAAAAGCAGTATGTTGTCGCGACAAATCGCGAACGACACAGTACTTTCACAAGGGTCAATATCCCACAGTAAAGTTTTCTTATTTTAACGGAAATTACTTAACCGAATAAAATAAAAATAACTGATAAACTTCGAGAAAAAAAGATGTAAAGCTCGGGATTGCACACGAAGAAAAACCCACTCAAAGAGCCTGACGAACGCGGAGCGCGAATCACACGGTGTTGATCGGTTCACAGATGGAAGCGGACTAACCTAACTTTTTTTTACCTGGAAGAATCCATTTACGGACCCCCGCGTCTGGGCAAGTGTGCAATGAGTGTGGGGGAGTGTGGGACTCGGCCTAAAGTCGTTCGCCCAATACCGCACTAAACCATCCAGGGCCCACGCCAACTCGCCAAAGTCAGAGTCTGGTTTGACCATTGCTCCGGACTCTGGCGAGCGACTGCCGCTTTGCGCCAACCTAAGACGCGCGGCTCTCCCTACCGAGACAAAAGTGTCAGGGCGGCACAGAAGGTGCTTACATCCTATGTGAAGATTATGTACACAATTCGCCCCTAGATGAGGGAGAAGAAACTGCTAATAAGAAATGATTAATTACTTTGGTACATATGTACAACAAAATTTTTCGCCTAAATATTTTACAAATATATACACCTAAAACTGAATATACACACCGGTTTACAACATTCGGTCAGCGAACCATCGCCGGCGGCCTCCAGGACGTCGACGCCTAATCGGGGCTGACTCGGGATTATCTTCCCGTGCCCGCTCGGCGTCTTTTTCCTATAGAGGACCGCCTCCGCAAAGGCGCTGAACGCCTCCCACATCTCCCGACTTTGCAGAATGCGCTGCACAATGTGTGCCAGCGTTCGCTCTCCACCTAAAACATCAGTTATGGCCAGCCTATCGCTTGACCACGCCGGACGGTCAAAAATGGTATGACTCGCCGTTTCGACGGACGAGTCGCAGTGGTGGCAGGCGGGTGACTCTTCTCAATCTGGTACAGATACCTTCCAAAGCAACCATGCCATGCGGAAAGTAACTGCACCAGTCAGTATGAGAGTGCTCCCCACCGTCGCCGAGTCCAGTCCTGGAGTACAGGTCTTAGGGCGTCAAGAGTCATTGAGCCGGCTCTCGCATAGCCCAACTCCTCTGTCCAACTCTTGACAACCCAGTCCTGGGCGTCTTTGCGCCACATCCTAATCGTTTCGTGTAGGGGCTCCGAACCCCGATCCCTATCGCTCCTCCTGAGCCAGTACACTCTGGTAAGCGCAGCCGCGTCTAAGTGCCACGGGGCGAGTCCGGCGATAGCACACACAGCGTCACAAGACACTGTTTGGTACGCCCTCGCAACCCGAATGGCAATCGCGCGCTGTGTGTGTGAGTACCGCCTTGTTGGCGCCTGATTGCGCAACGTCCTCAGCCCAGATTGGGCACCCATAGAGCGCCTTGGAGCGTATGACTCCCGCAAACAATCGACGACGACCCGAGCTAGGGCCACCAATATTTGGCAGCATTGGCTCAGGGCCGTCGCCGTACTATCCAGTTTGGGGGCCAGCATATCAAAATGCGGTCCAAACGGCCAAAGGGAGTCCAGGACCAACCCCAGATATTTTAGGGTCGTCTCAACTCCAATGGTAACTTCGCCCACCATAATCCTTGCCCCATGAGGCCTAGCTCTCTTTGTCCGAGCGAAAAATACCGCCTCAGACTTGTCCAGAGCTACAGCCAGGCCCAATCTCCTAATCCTTGCAACAACTTGGGCCGCACCTACTGTTACTTTCAGGCTTGCGTCCCTGAAGTCCCACCGGATGCCACGACCAGCGTGTCGTCCGCGTAGCAAATAAATTGCACGCCGCGGGGTAGCGCTGCTCGTAGCACCCACTCAGCTTTATCCGAGATTTCACAGGATCGGTCCGAGAACCGAGCCCTGTGGGACCCCGCAAGAGACTTCGTATTCAGTCATGTGCCTTGGCCTGGATATATAATCCTACGGCCGCGGAAGTAGTCCTGTATGACTCGTCGTAAATAGAGGGGACCTCCGTGAAACTGCAGTCCCTCCATGATGCGGTCCCAGGGGAGGGTGTTAAAGGAGTTTGCGATGTCCAAGGACACCGCTATCGCCACGCCGCCCCCGGCCGCCGTCTCCTCCGTAATCTCGCGCAGTTTGGCGATCGCATCAACTGTGGACTTGTGACGCCTGAAGCCGAACTGGCACGACTCTAAGTCCGGCCCTTCTGCAGTGAGACGCTCCTGGATGCGCCCGGCAACTATTCTTTCGAACAATTTGCCGGCCTCATCCAGCAGCACGATCTGCCTGTAATTCTATGGAGACTCCACTGGCCTTCCAGGCTTCTGCAGAAGCACCAACTTACCCACTTTCCATTGCTCCGGAAAGCGGCCTTCCTCTTAGCATTTAGGAAGGAGGCTCGCGAGCCTCTCATCCAACCCGGCTTTCAGAGCGAGCGCCAGCACCTTCCCATGGACACCATCCGGTCCAGGGGCTGTGCGCTTACAAAGAAGCTTCTCCGCCTCCGCTGATAGTTCTGCAACTGACACCTCCGGCACTGAGCCAATTGGTGTCCCGGTAATGTGGGGTCTATGTTCCACACACACTCGCCAAAAACTGCGGCTCCAGGGTTGAGGCGAGAGGTGGGGTCCAGAGGCGCAACTTGTTCATTACAAACTTGTACGGGCGACCCCATGGATCGAGATCCAAGGTCTCCAGAAACTCTGCCCACGCTCTCTCCTGTGACTCCGTTTGATCTCCGGGTCTCCTTAAGGGTCCGTCTCGCGTCTCTATAAACGTCATACAGACGCGCCTCTTCTCTTAGGTCGTTTGCTGACCTTCTACGTCCGTCCGGTATACCGGGTATATCGGCGTCGGGCCACCACACACTTATTTCCCAATTTTTGTACCTTTCTATTTCTCTCTTTTCCATTTTGTCCATTTCCTTCCTAATCTCGGTCAGGATGCTCTCATTATTCTTTATTGCCAGACCCTCGAGTTCTTTCCTCGTTTTTTCCAATTTCCTGTTCTCCTTTTCCATTCTTTCAATTTGTTTGCTTAGTTCACTTGTGTTTCCCTTATTGTCATTTTTATCGTTTGGTGTTGTTTTTGTTGAGTTTTTGATATTGTTTGCGAGCTCAGTTGAAAGAATGAAATGCAGCTTATTTCTTGAAGCGTTTAATTACGAATTACAAATTTCTTGAAAATTAGCGTATAGGTCGCGTAGTCGTAGTCGTAGTTGAAGTTGAATTGAATTGCAATAGAAAAAAAAACTGTAACGGAGTGACGTACTTCACATTGACATGTGTTCTGTATGTACGTATCCGTCATATGTGACGTACGATATGGTTGACGCAATAACATGCCCCCCGCCTTGGAGCACCGCCTCCAACGTTGAACGTAGGTTATTCGAGCAGCGGGCACAGCTTGATAATCGGTCGCCGCGTGACCCCACTCGAGGTCCGGACATCGGCAACTCAAACTAAACTATCTGGACCCCTGTGGACATGTGTAATGCGGCCCAGAGGCCATTTTAGTGGCGGAGCGTGGTCGTCTTTAATGATAACAAGGGTGTTCGGTTGTATGTCTGCCATTAATTCGTTGTTGTAACTCCGATAGGTATTCTGCAGCCCAGTGATCCAGAATCCTTGGCGAACCTCCTCCAGCCGCTCATATCGCTTAAGAACTGTACTCTAAGCTCCTTGCTCGTCGTTTGCTGTGACGGGAGCAACGAGTGGACGGCCAATGAGGAAGTGAGCAGGCGTGAGGGGAAGTAAATCGGACGGATCGGATGACAACGGAGATATAGGCCTGGAATTCAAAATGCCTTCAATTTGTGTCAATATTGTATGAAATTCTTCGTATGTAAAATTATTATTTCCTATAGCGCGTCGTACATGATGTTTCACGGATTTTATACGGAGGAATGAATCTAAAAGAAATCCCCTCTGAGGAGATAAGATTAGTAATATCGTGCTCAATTGAACTTAAAAACTTTGAAAATTCTATAATTAATTGAATCAGGCGTTACTTTGCGGAAGTCCATTGTTCAAAAACCCAATAAACCAGTATGGAAGCAGTACTCCGCGAAAAAAACCCTCAACCACTCAACGCACGTTTCGCTCCGACACCGGAGCATCATCAGGAGATGTTGCCTCTACGAACAGCGTTCGATGAGTGAACGCTGCTAACCAAACCGTCCCTTTTTATACACTACTACCCCCACCAAACCCCCCACCGAACAAATTAATCAACGGTGACGTCGTCAAACAAGTTTGTTCATTCAACAATGCATATCTATTGTGGCTCTTTTCTTTGATAATTTCTAGTTGCTCCAATACGCTCAATCGGAAGCCTTTGTCACATTTATGTAATACCTCATAGGAATGGTCATTAGACACCCTATGTCCACTTTCTAAAAGGTGTTTGGCAAAATGGGATTTCTCCGGATGACCATTCCTATAGGCAGCAATATGTTCCCTATGTCGAGTCTCAAAGTTGCGTCCAGTCTGACCTATGTAAACACTGTCACATTCAGGACATTGGAGTTTGTAAATCCCGGAATGATATTTTGTACTAATTTTATCTTTATTATTACACAATTTATTTTTTAACGAATTGTTCGTTCTGAAGGCGACATGTATGTCGTTATATTTCATTACTTTCGATAAACGTGCAGACACCTCACCCATGTAGGTCAAACTGGACTTACAACTAACCAAATCTTTAACGTAGGTTCCTGCGTATAAAAACTTGACCAACTCTTTTTTATTTTTGTTTTTCAAAATGTTGTTAACTATTTTACAATCATATCCATTCGACTCAGCGATTTGGTAAATTATGTTTAATTCCTTTTGATAATTTTCCTTGCTAAGTGGAACGGAAATTAATCTATGTATATAACTATGAAAAGCCGCTAGTTTTTGTTGCCAAGGATGACATGAGGATGCATGTATAATTGTGTCAGTATATGTCGGTTTGCGAAAAATTCCAAAACTGTGCTTGTCATTGTCCCGAGTAATAGCTAAGTCCAAGAAATTTAAAGTATAATTTTCTTCGCATTCTAATTTAAATTTAATTTTAATATGTTTTTTGTTGAGGTCTTTAACAAATACGTCCAGTTGTCTCTGTGTGCCCGTCCAACATAAAATGCAATCATCTACATATCTATAGTAATATAAAACATTTTTATGTCCAATAATATTTTGCCGCTCAAAGTTGTCCATAAATATCTCGGCCAACAATGGACTCAACGGTGAACCCATTGCCAGGCCATCTCTTTGATGGAAGAACTGATTATTGAACCTAAAGTAGTTTTGTTCCATGCAGATCTTCGTGAGATCTAACAATTCCAGACATTCTCCGGAAGGTAATCGTTTCTCAAGTTCGTTTCTTAAAATACCCAACGTTTCACTGCATGGAACATTTGTAAATAAGCTATCTACATCCAGTGAAATTAATTTAGAACGAGTAGGCAAAGTCACATTTTTAATTTTACTCACTAACTCCAAACTGTTTTTAATTGCATACTTAGGATGAAATGAAATTTTTTGTTTAATAATGTAATTAAGTGACTTTGCCAATTCGTATGCCGGTGCGCCTATGTATGAGACAACTGGACGGGTAGGAATATCATTTTTGTGAATCTTTGGCAAGCCGTAAAGAGATGGGGCACGAGGATTCATTGGAACTAGTTTACGCTTCGATGATTCGGTTTTAAATAAATATTTGTTACTATTAATGGCCAGTTTAACTTTAGCTATATATTTTCTTGTTGGATCTGCTGATAACCTTGTGAATAGATCACATTGAATTACTTCGTTAACCTTATTCAAATAATCCTCGCGCTTCATCACAACTACCGTGTTACCCTTGTCTGCTTTAGAAATAACCAAATCCTGGGTATTGATGGTTTGTTTCAATGATCTCAAAGCCATCCTTTCTGGGTTTAAAGAAAAACCAGTAGGAGTCTTTTTGATCTCATTGGCTAGTAACCCCTTCACCATGTTATCTTTTTTGTTACGTAAGGTTGCAATCTCCGAATCTACCGCAAGTATTTCTAAAGACTTCTGCGAAATATTCGGAGTAATGTTATATTTTAAACCCTTCTCCAAAAGATTCATTTCATCCTTGGCAAATTGGACATTGGTCAAGTTTTTAACGCGAGGGTGAAAAGAAAAACCTTCATGACGAGTATTTGTAAGAGTTTGTACATCTCTATTATGGTTACGTTTATTATTAACAAGAGTTTGAAGCTTTTTCTTTTGAACAAGATATTTCGAATTCACTTCAATTGAGGCGAAATCTCTTGCTTTCTGATCTAAGCAATCAAATTCAATATTGTGTAATTTAAATGAGAGCTCGGCATAAAGAACTTTAAGATGAAGTTTTAAATTATCTCTCACTGTAAACCAATGACGCGTCTCTTCGTTAAGCCAAATAGTTTCCGCCTTCCGAATGGCCGCATTGGCAGCTCGACTACGCGTGTTGGTTTTTAAATGAATATAATTTGGGACCACATTTTAATGTTTGCATTGTTGATTGAACCAAACATTTTGGGCAGCAATGCGATGTAATTTGGTCAATTTAATGTAGAGACGAGCCTGTTCGGTCATGCTCACCGATTTAATATAATTAATTGAATCAGGCGTTACTTTGCGGAAGTCCATTGTTCAAAAACCCAATAAACCAGTATGGAAGCAGTACTCCGCGAAAAAACCCTCAACCACTCAACGCACGTTTCGCTCCGACACCGGAGCATCATCAGGAGATGTTGCCTCTACGAACAGCGTTCGATGAGTGAACGCTGCTAACCAAACCGTCCCTTTTTATACACTACTACCCCCACCAAACCCCCCACCGAACAAATTAATCAACGGTGACGTCGTCAAACAAGTTTGTTCATTCAACAATGCATATCTATTGTGGCTCTTTTCTTTGATAATTTCTAGTTGCTCCAATACGCTCAATCGGAAGCCTTTGTCACATTTATGTAATACCTCATAGGAATGGTCATTAGACACCCTATGTCCACTTTCTAAAAGGTGTTTGGCAAAATGGGATTTCTCCGGATGACCATTCCTATAGGCAGCAATATGTTCCCTATGTCGAGTCTCAAAGTTGCGTCCAGTCTGACCTATGTAAACACTGTCACATTCAGGACATTGGAGTTTGTAAATCCCGGAATGATATTTTGTACTAATTTTATCTTTATTATTACACAATTTATTTTTTAACGAATTGTTCGTTCTGAAGGCGACATGTATGTCGTTATATTTCATTACTTTCGATAAACGTGCAGACACCTCACCCATGTAGGTCAAACTGGACTTACAACTAACCAAATCTTTAACGTAGGTTCCTGCGTATAAAAACTTGACCAACTCTTTTTTATTTTTGTTTTTCAAAATGTTGTTAACTATTTTACAATCATATCCATTCGACTCAGCGATTTGGTAAATTATGTTTAATTCCTTTTGATAATTTTCCTTCCTAAGTGGAACGGAAATTAATCTATGTATATAACTATGAAAAGCCGCTAGTTTTTGTTTTGTTTCAATGTGATCTATTCACAAGGTTATCAGCAGATCCAACAAGAAAATATATAGCTAAAGTTAAACTGGCCATTAATAGTAACAAATATTTATTTAAAACCGAATCATCGAAGCGTAAACTAGTTCCAATGAATCCTCGTGCCCCATCTCTTTACGGCTTGCCAAAGATTCACAAAAATGATATTCCTACCCGTCCAGTTGTCTCATACATAGGCGCACCGGCATACGAATTGGCAAAGTCACTTAATTACATTATTAAACAAAAAATTTCATTTCATCCTAAGTATGCAATTAAAAACAGTTTGGAGTTAGTGAGTAAAATTAAAAATGTGACTTTGCCTACTCGTTCTAAATTAATTTCACTGGATGTAGATAGCTTATTTACAAATGTTCCATGCAGTGAAACGTTGGGTATTTTAAGAAACGAACTTGAGAAACGATTACCTTCCGGAGAATGTCTGGAATTGTTAGATCTCACGAAGATCTGCATGGAACAAAACTACTTTAGGTTCAATAATCAGTTCTTCCATCAAAGAGATGGCCTGGCAATGGGTTCACCGTTGAGTCCATTGTTGGCCGAGATATTTATGGACAACTTTGAGCGGCAAAATATTATTGGACATAAAAATGTTTTATATTACTATAGATATGTAGATGATTGCATTTTATGTTGGACGGGCACACAGAGACAACTGGACGTATTTGTTAAAGACCTCAACAAAAAACATATTAAAATTAAATTTAAATTAGAATGCGAAGAAAATTATACTTTAAATTTCTTGGACTTAGCTATTACTCGGGACAATGACAAGCACAGTTTTGGAATTTTTCGCAAACCGACATATACTGACACAATTATACATGCATCCTCATGTCATCCTTGGCAACAAAAACTAGCGGCTTTTCATAGTTATATACATAGATTAATTTCCGTTCCACTTAGCAAGGAAAATTATCAAAAGGAATTAAACATAATTTACCAAATCGCTGAGTCGAATGGATATGATTGTAAAATAGTTAACAACATTTTGAAAAACAAAAATAAAAAAGAGTTGGTCAAGTTTTTATACGCAGGAACCTACGTTAAAGATTTGGTTAGTTGTAAGTCCAGTTTGACCTACATGGGTGAGGTGTCTGCACGTTTATCGAAAGTAATGAAATATAACGACATACATGTCGCCTTCAGAACGAACAATTCGTTAAAAAATAAATTGTGTAATAATAAAGATAAAATTAGTACAAAATATCATTCCGGGATTTACAAACTCCAATGTCCTGAATGTGACAGTGTTTACATAGGTCAGACTGGACGCAACTTTGAGACTCGACATAGGGAACATATTGCTGCCTATAGGAATGGTCATCCGGAGAAATCCCATTTTGCCAAACACCTTTTAGAAAGTGGACATAGGGTGTCTAATGACCATTCCTATGAGGTATTACATAAATGTGACAAAGGCTTCCGATTGAGCGTATTGGAGCAACTAGAAATTATCAAAGAAAAGAGCCACAATAGATATGCATTGTTGAATGAACAAACTTGTTTGACGACGTCACCGTTGATTAATTTGTTCGGTGGGGGGTTTGGTGGGGGTAGTAGTGTATAAAAAGGGACGGTTTGGTTAGCAGCGTTCACTCATCGAACGCTGTTCGTAGAGGCAACATCTCCTGATGATGCTCCGGTGTCGGAGCGAAACGTGCGTTGAGTGGTTGAGGGTTTTTTCGCGGAGTACTGCTTCCATACTGGTTTATTGGGTTTTTGAAAATTCTTTCAATGCCCCTACAAAGTTTTTTCCGTTATCTGAAAAAATTTGCGCGGGCTTACCGCGTCTAGACATGATCCTCTTTAGAGCCTTTAAGTATGCCTCAGAACTAAGACTCGTGACTAATTCCAAGTGTATAGCGCGAGTAGTGAAGCAGATGAATAGGCACACGTAGCATTTTCCTAATTTAGCGCCTCTACTCTTGCGGCTTAACATGACCAGTGGTCTAGCATAGTCAACGCCACAACGCCAAAATGGATAACCCACTTCTATCCTCTAAAGTAGCAAATCAGCCATTTTCACAGATAAGCCATTTTCACTTTGCGTGTTAAGACCAGGACGACGTCGTCAAGAAGAAGTTTCCAGAGAGTTGGTCCTCCGATCGATCCCTGGACACAGCCCTTATTGGTGGGTCTCTCCACTGCCGATCCTTCGTATAATAGGCGGACACTGCGTGAGCTTAGGTAGCTGTCCACCAGGCATTATCAAAAGCCCCTTCGATGTCGAGGGAGACGACCGTCACGACTTTTTTGGCTGTTAGGCCCTGTCTGATATGGCTAAAAAGTGCGTACAGTGCGTCCTCCGTTGATCAGAGATCGGCCCGATGGGCCCGCAGGCCGATCCTTGGACGCATCCCTTTTGTGTGTGTCGTGTGGTTCGTGTATAGCCAATTTGCAGGGTGACTGTTCTATTGGTGAGATAGTTTTGTATTAGTTTAAAAATGTTGCGTGGGCATTGTACAGATCGTAATCCGCTCAACACCGCAGGCCACCAAGCGTTGTCGAAGGCGGCTTTGATGTCGAGAGATACGGCTATGGTGTGTTGTTTGTTATGTTTTGCCGTGTGTATGATATTAAGTGCCTCCTGCAAGGCGTGACGGTGTTGGTTTGTTCTGTAAACCCGAACTGACATCGGTTCAATAGCTTAAGTTTATGCGCTTTGTAGGTTAGTCTTTTGGTGAACAGTTTTTCGAGTACCTTTCCAAATACCGGGATTAGGCCGATAGGTCCGAAGGAGCTAAGGCTGGTGTAGTCGGGTTTACTAGTTTTCGGTATTATTTTCACGATTGCTTCCTTCCATGGTGTTGGGAAGTGTGCTGTTTGTAAACATCGGTTATAAATGTTGGTGATTAAGTCTGGGTAGTTGCGTGCGAACAGCAGGCAGATGTCGTTGGTGAGGTGATCTATATAGTATGTCGTATAGTGTTGATGGCGCTGATGATTTCGGCAGAAGTGAACGGGGGGTCGTCATCCGTATCGGGGAGTGTGTTAGAATTGCTGCGTGTGTGTTTGTGTATTTCCTGTGTGTCCGGTGTGTCATTCGGGTAGAAGTGGTCGAGCAGTGCCTCGACCGTTTCTTCCTCGTTGCTGATGTATCGGTCCTTGACTTTAAGTGTGCGTGGTTGAATCGTGTAGTTGATTTTGAGTAGCCTGTTTGTGATAGACCAAACATCTTCTACGCCTTGAGTTTCGCAGAAGTTTCGGAAGTGTTCAGTGGATGTATGTCGGATTGTTTGTGTGTACTGTTGTTTTGTGCGCCGGTATTCGTGTATGAGGTCTTCGGGTGGTGTTTGTTTATTTGTGGTGTGTATGTCAATTTGGTGATGTAACTGAATGCACTGTTTCTTAATGTGTTCGAGTTCTTCACTCCACCAAGGTACTTTAGGTTTCCTGAATCCGGTTTTTAAAGCAAAAGATTCGCAACAAACCTTGTTTATAACATCGGTAAGTTTAATAATGAGGTTATCGATTTGATTAGGTGTAAGTGTGGATGTGTCTATGTCACAGATGTTTTCTTTAATATTGATGGTGTGTAGTGTTTCCTTGAATGTATACCAATTGGCTTACTTTCTTTGCTTTGCTAGTGTTATACTTAAAGATGCTGTTTGTTTGTGCGTTAATTGTGGGGTCAGATCTACAATCGAGAGTGAATTTTATGGGATTGTGTTGGCTAGAGGGAAAAAGGTGTTGTCTCACTTCCCATTTGTGAAGTTTGTGTTGTATTATAGGTGTGGTGGAGAGCGTGAGGTCGATGGTTTCCAATGTAGGTGTGTTTCCGATATTAATTATATTTAGGTTATTAGAGTTAATTATGTCGATCAAGTCCATGCCTCGTTTGTTGCTACGGGAGCTTCCCTATAGTTGGTGCCACGCGTTGAAGTCGCCGCCAACTACAATGTTTGTGCTAGAGTGAGATTTAATAAAGGTGTCAAGTGTGTTTAAAGTGTTGTTTGCATCGGTTTTCGGTTCGACGTAAACCGATGCGATGTATAGTGTTTTGGTTTTGGTAGTGATGGCTATTACGACTATGTTTTCTGTAGAGTATTGTAAAATTAAGTGTTAATACTTGAGGTGGTGATGATGCAGGCTTTCGTTGTGCTAGTCGAATTTGACTGAAACACGCGGAGGCCTGCAATGTTTTTGACTGTGTTTTTGTAAGTGCCGGGTTCTGATCTTTAATGGTTTGAACTAGGTCGGTTTCAGAAGTGTCTTCTGATATGCCTTTTAAGATGATCATCGGGCTGATCCGCTTCTCGTCTTGAGCTTTGATGGTGTTAGTGCTATTTAGTTGCGTGAGAGTATGTTTCTTATGGTCCTCGTTTTCGAAGGACATTTTGAGCTTATTGTTAGAAAGTGGCGTGACCTTAAGCGGTGCATATCCGCCCTCGCGGAAGTTAACAGTTTTACGTATTTGTGTGACTAATCTTTCCGGAAACAACAATAGGAGCCGGTGGGTGCTTTAGGGGCCGCAGCGGCATTGGCGTAAGTTTTGTTTTTATTAGAAGGGATGGTTCAGTGAGTGTAGGTTTGGGAGTGGATTTTAGTTGTTTGGTGAGCACACTTATTGCCCTGTTGGACTCCTCGAGGAGCTTGGTGTGTTGGTCTATTTTTTCCATTAAAAGTGTGGTGTTAGTGTTAAAGTCAAAGTCAAAGTCAAATTCATTTATTCAAGTAGGATCGTTACATGATCACATTTGCACGTCACTTAAAATTAAATTTATAGGCTTGTTCACTAACGCGCCCGAGTCTGAGAAGAACAAGCAAGAAACTCAGTCGGGTTTGTCTTTTTTTTATCATGCTTACAACTTATAATTTTTAGAACAGGAGCAATTTAGTCTCAAGCACTTCTGTCATTTAGATAATCCGCGGTCCTGTAATAGGCTTTAGCAATCAATTTTCTTTTAATAATATTTTTGAATTTGTTTATTGACAACTCTCGGAATTAGCTTGGGACTTTATTATTTAATAGCGAGCACCATTTCCTTGAAATGAATTGCTTATTTTAGGCAGTCTTGTGGATTTAGCACATAAATCGTTTCTATTTCGAGTATTATATTGATGAAAGTCACAATTAGTACTAAAACGATTTATGTGTTTTCTAACATACATGATATTTGATACATAGATATATTGACCAGCAAGCGTCATAATATTTAAATCCTTGAATCTCTCTCGCACCGACTCCCGTGGGAGCAAACAGCAAACCCCGCGAATTGCCCGTTTTTGTAAAATAAATATAGTCTGAACCTCCGCAGCATTACCCCAAAGAAGATTGCCGTACGACATAACGCTGTGAAAATAACTATAATAGACTAGTTTGGCTGTGTGAAGGTCGGTGAGGCTGCGGATTTTCTTGACTGCATAGGCAGCAGAACACAATCTAGTTGAGAGATTTTCTTGTGTGCCCTCCACTGGAGTTTACAATCCAATGTTATACCTAAGAAGACAGTGCTGTCTACATAATCTATCTCCCCATCTTTTACTTTTAATTTGGCTGTATTACAATTTTTATTACATGTTCTAAATCGTACACATTTGGTTTTCTTTTCATTTAACATTAAATTGTTTAGGTTAAACCAGTTAACCACTAAAGAAATAGCATTGTTTATCTTATCAATACTTTGGTTCTTTCTATCAACTTTGTATAAGAGTGAAGTATCATCAGCAAACAATACTATTTCTCCAAGCTCTTTTACGGAGAATGGGAGATCATTAATGTAGACCAGAAACAAGAAAGGTCCAAGGATCGAGCCTTGTGGAACACCCACACACACCTGTGACCCCGATGAAGTAACTCCATTAATATTCACTCTCTGGATTCTCCCTTCTAGATACGATACGAAATCTGTTGAGACGTTCACTTGTTACTGGCACAGTACAGATTTTTTTCTTTAGGGGAATTTGTTTATTTTATTTAAATTCTAATAATTGACCACTATGATCAGATGTAATTTTATTAATCAAAGATGTACTAACAGGGGTTAGGTCTCTATATATATTATCTATGCATGTTGCAGTGGTAGCTGTAATTCTGGTAGGAACATTAAAGTGATTTGTTAAGTTACATGATTTAAAAAGATTTAACATACGCCTACCCAAACTACATCCACTGTCCAGTAAATTAATATTAAAATCTCCACAATCAATAAGACTTTTCCTTGATTTTTGTAATTTATGCATAATTTCTTCTAATATTTGTTCGCATTTATCAAAGTCGGCTGAAGGCGGCCTATAGATGCACACAACTATTGTTTATTATTTAGTTTATTGTTTATTATTGTTAGTGTTTGTGTTTCCTTTTTGCGATTCGTCTACTGCTGCTAGGGTTAGCGGGGGGAGGGGGGAGGGAGAGCCAATGTGGGCTATGACTCCGAAAAGTCGAAACATTATTTCGTGGTGGGTGGGGGGGGATCGAAACTGAGTTTGGCCTAGCGGGTTGAAATCGCCTCTAAAAACCGATTCAAATGATATGTGACACAGGGGGGTACGGAGGAGGGATAAAAATTCAATCTGGGGGGTGATAGGTAGGTTTGCGAACGACTGTATGGCTATATTAGTGTTCGCCTTGAAAAGGCGGTTTGAACAAGCCCAAGCTCGGTGTGTTTCTGTGTAAGTGTCGTATTAGAGGCTGGTAATCCGCCTTACCTGGTACTTCCTCACGGGATATCTCCTGAACCGCTGCACTGCTGATGCCGGAGTTTGGGTTCGTCTTGTAGCCCACGAAGAGGTCTACAAGATGGTGCTGATGAGGAGGCAGTTCCTGGTGATCACCAGGAATTTTGGTTCCTGGTGGTGCTGGTGATGAGTGATGGCGGAGTCGTGGAGGTTTGTCCGATAGAGGCGAGTTTGCTCTATTGTACTCCGCTAAGAATAGATTTTTGGTGCACAGGGATCCTGTGGGAACTCTGTGATGAAATCTTCAGATGGTTGTCAGGAGTTTTCAGAGGAAATTACAATTGCGATTTTTGAAAACGATATGTCGGGTGATAGCTTTTGAGTTTGCGAACAATACTGTATAATAATGTTTTTATGATCGTATCCTTCAGCGCCGTGATTTGGCGAGTGAAAAACAGTTTTCAGTCGCTGAAAAATCCAATTTCAGTCTGATGTGGTCGAGATTGGTCGAGATGTGCATTGAAGAGATCTATCGAATGATGTTATAAAAACGTATGGTCGTAGATCTATATAAAAAGTTATTGTGTATTTACCACTGTTTTGATCACCAAATCCTCAAATATGTGTCCTTAACGACCAAAATATGGTCGAAATGTGCGCAGCACTGTGTGCTATCACTAGATAATAACTATTAATTTTTAATTGCACTATATATATACATTTTTTTCTTTTTTTTTTTAAATCGAAAAAAAGTTGCACTGCATGAAAAAGCGGATTTTCCGCGTCTTTTGGTGTATCACTCACTATTGTCACTATACGGGAACTATTTTTTTTTTATGAGTCTCCTAATGGCCTACTCCACGGCACCGGGCAGGTCCGTGGCCGACGAAGCTATTCGAAATGTATTTATTTGTACACATGTTCACATAAAATACAACACAGTTTTAACAAATGCAGAGTAATTTACATAAAGAGGGTGTGGATCTGCGGAGGATGGAGCTATTCGATACTCTGCTTTCCGCTGCAGATCCGTTACAATTGTAATGGTGAGCTTATAACTAAAAGTAAAACTAAATTTAACAATCGTTTGGTGTATAAATCATTATCAGTATCATGAAAATCTTACATGGGTAACTTAAATTAAAGTGTAAAACAAAAAATTTTGTATATTTAACAGAGAAACTTAAGATTAACATTGGTTACGACATATTACGTAATATTAAAAAGACAGGAAAAGTTTGTAAATTGAATGAAAATCTTAACGATTAAATATTATAATAAAATAGAAAGGTAAAGACAAATTTATAAGGGTTTATGTACCATCGAACGCCATTTAAATTGTTGATAATATATTTAATAAATGTGTCGAATGATTTAGCCGAGGTTTCTTTACTTATAAGTTCGGCTATGTTATAAGGATCGATGTTAATGAAGGAGCAGGTGTGTTCATGTGTGGATCTTTGAAGATCAAATCTGGGGCATTCACGGATGAGGTGGGTGAGGTCTTGTGTAGAAGTGCTGTCGCAAGTGTGAGTTATTAGTGATGTGGAATCTATGTAAGTAATCTTTAGCAAACGAGTGGGCGGTTAGAAATTGTGTCATGTGAAAAGATGTGGGGATGGCGAGGAAAAATGCGAGTATACTGTTGAGCTGTGGAAAGAGTTTTATAGTGACTGCCACAGTTGTTGCTTCTGTGTATCGTGTTGGTGTCTTATGTTGTGTGTCTTGTTTAATTAAATGCTTGATGTGTGAGATGGGACATGAGATGAGGTCGGGGGATTTGTGCATTGATGCTACTTTATTAGCGGCTATGTCGGCTAGATCGTTTCCCTGTATGCCTGAGTGGCCTTTCACCCAGTGAAAGTATATTATGTTTGCAGATTTAGATTTAAGAAGCTGAAGTGTGTTGTGTATGTCGGATACAATGGGTTGAGTGTTGGTGTATTGTTTGAGTGCTGCAATAGCAGATTGCGAATCAGTGTGGATGATGGCCTGTGTGATGTTCTTGTTATGTAGGTAAGATGTGGCGTGTTTGATAGCAGCCAGTTCAGTCTGGAAGACCGAAATCGTCGTCATGTTTGCTGCCGTCTGTGTATACGTGATGATGTGAAGTGTGGTCCAATTCAGCATATGCTTCTTTGGTGAGTGTTGTGATGGAATTCCTGTCTGCTGGATGAAGTAAGTCCGAGGAGCATACAGGGGTCTCTATTGGTATATCGTGCGGAAGTCTGTTGGTGTGTCTGTTTATACGCGTAAATTCGATCTCAGCAACCTCTAAGAGCTTGAGATCGAGGGATGTGAAGCGGGCTAGGGCGATCGCTGCATTTGCAGTCCTAAAGTGTGTCCCCACACACTGGAAGCGTAAGTTATAATCGGTTCAATAACCACTGAGTATATAATGCGTATGTTTTCGGGATGTGGGCCCCATGTGTTTCGTGTGTATATTTGTAGTTTTTTGAATATATTGTGTGCTTTATGTAGGGTATGGTTTAAATGATCATTAAAGAGTAATTTGTTATCAATGACAACTCCGAGATAAGTGATATTTTGCTGAAGGCAAGTGTAGTGTTGTCGAAAAGGATCCGTGTGTGTTCTGACTGTTTTGTGAATGCTATGAGTTGTGTTTTGGAAGGGCCAAAGTGCAGTTTAACGCTTTGACCCCAAAGACGGATGATTTCTAAAGCTGTGTTGGTGTGATTTTGAATAGTGTTTATGTCCTTTGCAGTGACAACCAAAAGGACGTCATCCGCATAGGCCTGTATGTAGCAGCCGGGAGGTAGCTCGGTGTTATTGAAGAGGTCGTTATCGATAAGGTTCCACAGAATTGGTCCGCATGCAGAGCCCTGCACGCATCCCTTCTCTGTGGATTGTGTGATTTTTGTGTTGCCTGTAGTGTAGAGTTACAGACCTCTGCGACAGATAGCTGCGCAGAGTGTTGTATAGATTGGCTGGGCATTGAGCTTGTTTGAGGCCATTGAGCACCGCCGGCCACCAAGCGTTGTCAAACTTATTATATTATTTGTAGTATACTGGGTGAGGATGTGTGCGTTTATGTGTTGTGTGGTGATAATGCAGGCCTTCGTGGGTCCATCATTTGTAGATTGGAATACCCGAAGGCCTGGAATGTGTGAAACTGTGTTATTAGTATTTTTGTAAGGTTCGGAGATGAAAGCGATGTCAGTGTTAGTGTCTGTGAAGTGCAACTTAAGCTCGTGAAGTGCAAGGCGGGATCTGTCTAGATTCGCCTGTGTAATTTTAAGTGTATGCATGTACTCGTATGAGTGTTATTAATAGTTGATCTTAGCCTCAATGCGGGCCTTCATCGCTTTTACTTTGGGGCAGTTTTCGCTGTCGGCACGGTGGTTGACGTTAGATTTGGTCTCAAACTGAGCATTATGCTCGTTACAGTTAGCGCAAGTGTGTGTGTTGGGTGATTGTGTTTCAGTTGGTTTGCATTCTGTGGTTTCATGTTGGCCCGCGCACTTCGCACAAGTGGGTGAGGATGCAGGACATCTGGATCTAGTGTGTCCGAAATTCAAACACCGCCTGCATTGTATAAAAGGGGAGAAATTGGAGCAGTGAACGTGTTGATATGAAATCGCGACGTGTCCCAGCTCCACAGACTTGCGCCAGGCGGAAGAGGAGGTGGTGAGTACTATATTATATAGTTTGTCGTTGCGGTTGTTGCGGCGGAATTTAATCGAAAACTTTTCGTTAAATAATTCAGGGTTTTGATCCCGTATCGTGTCAATCAACTCTTCCTCTGGCACAGATTTGCTTACTCCCTTTAGAATGATCATAGGATCTAGTCTCCTCTCATTCTCTGCTTTAAGAGAGCAGGACTTGTTAAGCTGTTGAAGAGCGTCGTTCCTGTGCTCCTCGGACATAAAAGTGATTTTAAGTTCCCCTTTGGAAAGGGGAGAGATCTTGAGCGGAGCGTATCCTCCTTGTCGATAGTTGATACCCGTCCTGACCTTCTCCAACATGGCCTGCGGTGTGGTATCAGAACCCCCGCTGACCACAATGGAGGGGCCAGGAGCGGGCTTAGGAGAAGAGGCTGCGATTTTCGCGTATGAGGGTGTTGTTTCGTTAGTGCGGTGATCATTTGGTGAGAGTTTGTTTACTGATTGAATTTATCTTATTAGATATTAGTGTAATGTTGTTTTTATTTTCCTGTAGCAGCTTTGCGTGGGCATCAATCTTGGCCGTAAGGGCGTTCGCAGCGTCGGAAAAAGCTGCGATGTCTGGTGTGGGTTGAGGGACTGGGGTAGGTTCAGTTTGAGGTGGTGATTGTGTGAAGGCGGGTGAAACCGCTAGGTCGTAAAGTTTTTGCAACGCCTTTTCGATGGTCACCTTTAGTTCGGTCTTAAGGTTCTTGGATGTACCAAGGGCATCCCTGGCCTTCTGGAGCCACAGCTTAGCCTCCGCGTGTGTGGCCATGTTAAGGTTAGGTTAGGTTTTTTTTTTTAATTAGGTTCTAGTGGGCCTATCTCCCTGGCGACTCACGCCCCGGGGCCGATGAAGCTAAGCTTAAATAATTTATTCATAAACGTTTATTCATTATTAGTAGACAGAATTGTAGTTGGACATAGGTGAGGTGGTCGAGGGTCAGTTTTGCTATTTGATACATGTTCTTTCCCTCAACCACCTGCGTAGAGTCCGCGTCTTAAAGCTAATTTATTTATACATTACAAATGAAAAGTTTTAAAATGTTGATTTAAATAAATTTTTACAAGTATACTTACAGTAAAGGTGAAGATATGAAAATGAGTTGACAATTGTGTGGGTGAAATTGATGGTTTGGTGATACAGTCAGTGCTTAATTAGTTATGGTACAATGGTGCTTATGAAAATTATTTATTAACATGAGTGGTCAATACAGTGGTAATTAACAAGGTTTATATGGTACACAATAATTTTACATACAAATGTATTATAATAGAAAAAAAAGTAGTAAAGTAGTAAAAAATAGTATTAAAAGTATAATAATAATAATAATAATAATAATAATATTATTAATAATAATAATAATAATAATAAAGCCCTTTTATTCAGATCTTTGCTATTTACAAAAAACTTAACTTAAAGAAATCTTAATATTAGGTATGTATTAATCTAATCTATTATATCGCGTTTTTTTATTTTCTGTAGATCTGTTTGCCAATCGGCAAAGGCCTCTTCCAACTTATACTAGTACAATTGACCAGGGAGCTTTAAATCCGGGTAGTTCCATATTTATTATTGCAATACGCTCTGATATCCCTATAAATTCTTCCACGTACCCAGTTATTTGTTTTCTGATGATAAAACCCACCCCGTATTGGCCTTGCGTTTCCCCTATATGATAGAATAAGAAGTCTGTATGTTCTTCTATGCTCTCACCCATTCTCCTCACTTCACTGAGTCCTATGATGTCCCATTTGACTGGATTGAGCGCGTATATAAGTTCTGCTAAATTTTCGTCTTCTTTTAATGTACGTACATTTAATGCTGCGACGTAGATATTTGACCGTTTATTGTTTGCTTCTTTAGTTGGAAGGTTGTGGTCTTTTTCCCCCACGATGACCAGTCGGCTTGGGGGAGTCAATTTATTTGTTGTTTCTTTATTGTTGGTTGCCTTATGTGATTTTTGATTCCGTTCGCCGTTATTTAGTTGCTATTGTTTCTTGTTGGAAGCCATGTTTGATAGAGAATTTGATCTAACTCTCATTATGTCAAACGCATCTGCCCTGTTAGTCTTAGTTGAAGTGAAAGCCACCTTTTTTGGTTGGCTATTGCTGGTGGATGGTGAAGAGGACATTTCTCTTTTCCTTTTGTCTTGATTGTCGGTATTCTGCTTTACTATTAGTTTGTCATATTTTAAATAAGCAATATTACCTTTCTTTCTTTCCTCTACTAGTTCTGCTTGTAATTGATTTCTCTTCTGGAGCACTTCTTGTCAATAATCCTCCGGTTTTTTGCGTCCTAAACGATGAATTTTGTTGATTTCTGTATTTTCTAGACTTATCTGTAGATCTTGTTTGAAATGTTCCTTTAATTTTTGTATTAAATCTAGTTTAGATTTCTCGGTCTCCTCTAAGCCAAATATTACAATATTATTATTGCGTTGTCCTCTTTTTAAATATTGTAACTCGTTTTCCAGTTTTTCTATTTATATTTTCAAATTTTTATTTTCTTCCATTAATGGAGCTAATTTTTCATCCATTTTAGTCATTATAGTGTTGGTTTGAGCTTCCATCTCGATCTTCATTTTTTCAAACAAAAGTTGAAATTGGCCGTCCATCGTGCGATATTACGTGTAACGGAACGTAATGTAGAATGTTTTTCTCTACTGGCAACACTGACTGTATGTTTGATAGTGACAGTCAGACTAAAACGTCAGATGTCAGATGTTAATTTCACCAATTTGAATTTCTAACCTCAAAATTGCCGTGAGTATTTTGTGTTCTTTGTTGAGTAAATCCAGGAGTTTGTGAAAAACTGATTGATGTTACACACTTCACCGTGTTTCTTCTAATGTTTTCAGTCGGAGCCAGGTCGTGAAATTAGGTAAAAAACATTTATTCTCACTCAACTTGAACTGCAGAAAATACAAACAGTGTTTACGAATTGACAACCGGAACCGGAATCGCCGGAATTAAAAGTATAAAAGCGAGTAAAAAACACATATAATATACAAAAGGAAAACATTTATTACAGTACAGTAGATGCCAGGTAAGGTGGGTTTGGATCATGCTGTAGAAGAAGGATTATTGAACTCTTTAAGCGAGTCAATAATTTTCGTAACAAGGTTGAGTAGTGATTCAATTGTGTGTGGTTTATTTTCGGATAGGGAATAGGGGTTTTTGCTCTTTCTATGCTTCTGTAGATGCTCGTGCCTTATGTGTGTAAAACGTGGACACTCCTCGATAAGGTGTTGTAGTGTTTGTGTGGTGTCTGAGTCGCATGGGCATGTGTCGTTGTCAGTGATGTGAAAGCGAGGTGGTCTTTAGCAAAGGAGTGTCCCGTGAGTAGCTGTGTGATTTTAAAGGTGATCGGGAATTGTTGAGTAAATCGTTTAATGTTGTGTATGTAAGTAAGATGTTTTTAGTATGTTTGGCAGTGGGTTCGTTATTGAATCGCCTCTCCCAAGTTGTCATCGTTTCCTGTTTCGCTTGTGTTTTGATGTAGGACATGGGACAATCATTGTATGTGTATTTAAGGTGTGAGTTTGCAGCCGATTTAGCTGCCAAGTCAGCCTCCTCGTTTCCATATATGTCAGCATGTCCCTTTACCCATTTGAAATGAACGTGTGTGTCTGTGTTGTCGGAGATGATTTTGTGTAAATGAGTTACTATTTTGTGTGTGGAGTTAGGTTGGCCGATTGCCTGAAGGGCAGCCATGGAGTCTGAATTGATTGTGTAGGTGTATGTGTTTTTATTGACATTCTTGTGTGAGTGTGTGATGGCCCAATTGCATGCCCCTTGTATGGCAAGCCGTTCGGCTTGGTAAACAGTGCAAGTGGGGTGTAGTTTTCTCTTCCATCGGTGTATGGTGATGTTAGTGTGTTGGGGGAGTGCGCAATAAACGCAGCTCCCGTCTGTCCGTTTTCCTGTTTGCTCCCGTCCGTGTAAATGTTAATGTTGTTAGTTAAGTGTTTGTTGGTGTTATTTTTGTAAGTGCTGAATTTAAGAAGTGGCCTGGAGGCAGGGTGTAATAATTCAGTGTAGTGTGTGGGTTTTCAATGTTAATGTCGTCAGGAATGTACTTGCTGGTGCCTTTGGTGCGTGCACTTTCAATTTCGTATGATTCGAGTACCTTAAGATCTAGTGGTACGAATCCTGCGAGCGCGATCGCAGCGTTCGTGGATACATTCCTGAACGATTTGGTAGTCCTAATGGCGAAGCCGTGCTGAGTTTTTAGGAGCAACTTCCGATTGTATCGTTTACGTGCTGCGTGTCCCCAAATGGAGGCCCCATAAGTAATTGTGGGTTCAATAACCATTCTGTAAATAAGTTTTAAGTTTTCTGGGTGTGGACCCCAGGTGGGTCGGGTGTATGTTGTGAGCTTGTTGAATATGTGAAGTGCTTTGGTTGTTGTGTAAGCAAAGCTGAGTTTATTATCAATGATTATGCCTAAGTATTTAATTTTATGTGTAAACTGCAAGAGTGTGTTGTCGAATGTGATTTTGCATTTGTGTGCTTGAGTTGAAAATGAAATTATCTGTGTCTTGTCGGGTCCAAATTGAAGTTTAACTCCGTCGCCCCATTCCTTTATAATGTTGAGTGTTTGGATAGTTTTATTCTCTAAAGCGTTGATGCCTGAGTCTGTGGCGATAAGCATAATATCGTCGGCGAATGCTTGTATGTGGCATCCAGGGGGTAGAGTGGTGTTCAGAAAAGAGTTTAGGATGACAGGCCCGCAAGCCGATCCCTGGACACATCCCTTTTGTGTATGTTGTGTGACTCGTGTGTTACCGATTTGTATCGTGACAGTTCTATTGTTGAGGTAGTTATGTAAAGTTTGAAAATGTTACTTGGGCAATGAACCGTGCGCAGTCCACTCAGCACCGCTGGCCACCAAGCGTTATCGAAGGCAGCTTTGATGTCGAGTGATACTGCGATAGTGTGCTGTTTGTTGAGTTTGGCTGTTTGTATGATATCGAGTGCTTCTTGTAGGGCGTGTAGAAACAAGCACAATTGTTTGTTCGGTGAAGCCGAATTGGTGCCGGTTCAGCAGTTTTAGCTTGTGTGCATTGTAGGTTAGTCGTTTAGTAAAGAGTTTCTCGAGCACTTTTCCGAAAACAGGAATAAGGCCGATGCAATGGGTCGAAAAGAGCTAAGTTTGGTGTAGTCCTGTTTGTGGGGTTTTGGTATGATCTTGACTATTGCTTCTTTCCATGGTGTAGGGAAGTGTGAAGTGTGTGTGTTGTAAACAACGATTATAAAGTGTGGATATCAGGTCGGGGTAGTTGAGGGCGAAGGTCAGGCAGATGTCACTGGTAAGGTGATCATTCCCTGGCGCCTTCGTGTGTCTAATTGTGTTGATGGCACTTATTAGATTATACTTATTAGAACGGAAGAGGTGAAGGGAGGATCGTCTGCTGTCTCGGGTAGTGTGTTGGCGTGATTACGAGTGTATGTGTGTCTTGCATCTGTGTCCGGCATGTCATGAGGGTAGAAGTGATTTTATAGTGCTGTGGCCGTTTCTTCTTCGTTATTTGTGTATGTGTCGTTGATTTGAGTGTACGTGGTTGTATAGTGTTGTGAGTTTTTAGAAGCTTGCTGGTGATTGACCAGACGTCATCTGCTCCTTGCGATTCGCAAAACTGTTTGAAGTGTTCAGTGGATGTTTTTCTGATAGTTTGTGTGTATAAGTGTTTTGTTTCATTATATGTTTTTATGAGATCAGAAGGAGGCGTTTGTTTGTGAGCGGTATGTATATGAATTTTATGGTGAAGACCAATGCATTGAGATTTAAGTTTTTGTAATTCTTCGCTCCACCATGGTGCTTTCGGTTTTCTAATGCCTGTTTTAAGAGCGAAAGACTCAGAGCAGGCAGTGTTAATGATGTGTGTGAGTTTAATAATGAATTCGTCAATTTGTGTAGGTGTGAGTGTGGAAATGTTTATATCGAGAATGTTGTGCTTAATGTTGTTTGTGTTTCTGTAGTGTCTCTTTAAAAGTGTGCCAATCGCCTTTACTAGTGTTAAATTTGAAGGTACTATCGGATTTTGCTTGAGCTCTAGGGTCATTTCTGCAGTCAAGATAATATGTGATGGGGTTGTGTTGACTGGAGGGAAATAGGTGTTGTTTCACCTCCCATTTATGTATGTGGTGATGTATGGGTATCGTGGATAGAGTGAGGTCAATAATAGATGATCTCTCGGCTCCGTGTGTAATTGTCTCAAAAGTAGGTGTGTTTCCGCTGTTGTTAATGTGTAAACTATTGGAATTTATAATATCTATGAGGTTCATACCTTTTACGTTGCTACGGGAGCTGCCCCATAGTTGGTACCACGCGTTAAAGTCTCCGCCAACCACGATGTTAGAGGTAATGTGTGTTTTAATGAAAGTGTCGAGTGTGTCTAGTGTGTTATTTGCGTCGGTTTTCGGTTCAATGTAAACGTTTGTAAAGTGTTTTTGTTGTGGTTGGAATGGCGATAACCACCATGTTACCTGTTGTGTATTGTGATATAATGTGTGCATTAATGTGTGATTAAGTGATAATGCAGGCCTTCGTTGTGTTAGTCGAACTAGACTGAAACACACGGACGCCTGCAATGTTTTTGACTATGTTGTTGATTGTGTAGGGTTCTGAGATGATTACGATGTCAAGTTTCTTTGTGATGAAGTGGTGTTTTAGTTCTTGAGTGGCATTGCGAGACCGGTCAAGGTTCGCCTGAATGATATAAAATTTAGTGTGCATATTAGATGCAGTTGACTTTAGCTAGTAGATCTGAGTTTTCCTAAAGAAGAGGAGTTGAATGAGCAAGCACGATGGGGTAGGACCTGTCGGTATGGATTTTCGAACTGTAGGGGGTAAACGAGTTTTTTGGAGTGACGGGGGGGGGGGGGTTTCGAAAGAAACCGATTGGAACGTGTAGTGCTTGTTATTCCGGTTCAAATGAACCCAAGCACGGTATGTGTGTGTGTGAAAAAACGAAAATTTTTGAAATTAATAAAAGTTGGTACTGATCCTCCACCTTACGTGGTAATGTTGAGCAGGATTGCGCCTGAGCCGCAGCCTCAAACGAGATGGTGTTTTTCCTTTCCTGAATGCCCGCGACGAGCTCTTTCAAATGGTGTTGGTGATGGTCACGGTGCTGGTGATCACCAGGAATTTTGGTTCCTGGTGGAGCCGGTGGTGAGGAGTGATGAAGCGTTGAGATCAGGTCCGTTGAAGAAAAGAATTGCGGATACGATGGTGATAAAATTATATTTTTAGGGTAAGTGGATCCTATGGAAACCCTGGCCTGAAGGTAGAAACTGCTAATAACTTAAGAACCGCACGACGGAAAACGGCGATCTTGGTGTCGTCTGGTGTGCCAGTCGGAGGCGCTGCTTTATTGTTAAGTTCCTGTCAGTGGTGCGTTGTCTTGGGTGTGTTAGAACGCAAAAACCGGTTTTATGGTAATTTAAGGGGCTATTTATATTCCAATTTCTTATATTGATGTGTCTGCTGATTGCTAATCGTTTTCCGTGTTATTCTTAATAATCAGTTTGTATTGAATTTAGGTTTATAATTTTCTATAGATAAAGCCTTTGTGAATATATCTGCAATATTATTATTAGTAGACACATATGAAATAAACACCACCTTCTTTGTAACTAAATCTTTAATATAATGATATTTGATTTCAATATGTTTAGAGGCTCTTGTATTTATTTGATTTTGTATTAGTTTTATTGCACTCTGATTATCAATGAGCAAATGAGCTGATACAGTTTGTTTATTCGTTAACTCTGAAAGAATACCTTTAATATGAACAAGTTCACTTGCTGCATGTGCTCCTGCTACATATTCAGATTCAGCTGTTGAAAGTGCGGTACATGTTTGCTTTCTTGAAAACCATGAAATTAAATTCTCACCTTGAAATATAGCACATCCACTCGTATTTTTACGATCAGTTTTGTCTGCAGCCCAATCAGCATCTGAGTAAGCTTGCAATTTATGCATTTCACCTACCTTTTTGTATCTCAGCCCCTGAGTCAATGTTCCCTTAAGATAACGGACAACTCTCTTACCTGCTTTCCATAACTCCTGTGTTGGTTTATCTAAAAATCTACTTAAATAAGATACAGCAAAAGTAATATCAGGTCTGCTGTTCATAGCTATATACAAAAGAGAACCAATTAGTTCCTTAAACGGTACATTTATAATATCTGATGAAGATTCACATGTAGAATTGAAATTTACTTCCATAGGTGTTTTACTTATTTTACTATCTTGCATATGAAACTTTTCTAAAATTCTTTTTATCATTTCAGTTTGTTTAATTTCTAAAGTATCTGATTTTCTTGTTATTTCCAAACCTAAGTAATTCTTTAGTTCTCCTAAATTCTTTGCTTTGAATTCCTTTTGTAATGCTTTTATTATTTCTTCATTTTTACCCAGGTAAAGAATATCATCAACATATAACAGCAACTAAGAATTTCCTTTTCCATATAAACATGAGTCATGTTTAGACTGTATGAATCCTTTTTCTGTAATAAAACTATGAAATCTTTCATTCCAACATTTTGGTGCTTCTTTAAGACCATATAATGCCTTGTTTAGTTTCAAAACATTTCCTTCTTTCAATTTCAATCCTTTAGGACATTTTATATAAACATTTCCATGATTTTTGCCATGTAAAAATGCTGTAGGTATATCAAACTGTTTCAGTGGAATATCTTGTTGTAACGCTAAACTCATCATTAATCTAATCGTTGATAATTTGGCTACAGGAGCATAATAATTACTGTTACTTTCTTGTTGAAATCCTTTTGCCACTAGTCTAGCTTTCTTTGTTCCGTCTTGCTTTGTTCTAAAAATCCACTTTGTTTCTATGGTTTTACATCCTGTTGGTAAAAATGTTTCTTTCCATGTATTCAACTTTTCTTGTGAAATGAGTTCCTTTTGAATCGCCATTTTCCAATCTTCATCTTCAATTGCATCTTCATATTCTTGAGGATCTCCCGATATTAAACAGTATGCAGTGTATAGTTCATAATCATCTAATACCTTTGGTTTTCGTACATGTCTACCAGATCTTGTTGTTTGTTGTATATTTTCACTGTTTTGTGTCATTTCTTGAACTTCTTGATAATTCTCATCTTCTTCTTGTCTCTTTTCATCATCTTCTTGACTATGTTCAACATCTTCTCGAGTTTCCTCTTCTCTCTCTTCATTATTATTCCCTTCTAAATAATCCTCAAAATATATTTTTCTATTATATATCTTTTCTTCTTCTTTGAATTTAAATTGAGATTCATCAAATCTCATATCTCTAGACACTATTACTTCATTTGCTTCAGGATCCCAGAATCTATATCCATTTATATCATATCCTACAAATCTCATTTCCTTTGCTCTCTGATGTAGTTTGTTCTGTTTAGGTAAAATATGCACCCAGGCTTTAGACCCAAATACTCTAAGTTTTGACAAGTCTTTGTGACCAAATAATTTCTCTGCTGGTGTCTTGAACTTTATTGCTGAAGATGGACATCTATTGAGTTGATAAACTGCACATTTTATCGCTTCACCCCATAAAGTCTTTGGTAATCCTGTCTCAATAAGTAATGTTCTGACTCGATTGTGTATTGTTCTATTCATACGTTCAGCTACTCCATTTGATTGTGGACTATATGGTGTAGTAAACTCTTCCTTTATTCCTTTATCTTTACAGAAATTATTCAGTTTTTCATTTTTAAATTCACCTCCATTATCACTCCTAATTCTTTTAACTTTAATACCTACCTGTCTTTCCATTCTATTAATATAGTGTATTAATTTGTCAGCTGCTTCACTTTTTCTTTTTAAAGGATACACTTCACAAAAATGTGTGTAATCATCAATAATTGTTTGATAGTATGACTCACCTGCATTAGTAGATGGTGTAATCGGACCACAAATATCAGTATAAATTAAATCTCCAATATGGTGTGACCTTGGTTTATCTAAGCTATAAAATGGTAACCTAGTGGAATTACCTTTCATGCATGGTTCACATGGTTTATCACTATAAGGCAGATTCATTAGTTTTAATTGCTTTCTATTTGCATGCCCTAACCTTTGGTGCCATGTATCTAATGAAGTTAAACATTGAGCATTTTTAAGACTGGTGTTTAAAACATATAATCTACCTTTCACATATCCTGTAAATTTATTTTTATGGTTACTTATATTAACATTGTTACTGCTAAATTCAACTTTAAACTGTTTATCTAACAATTTTCTAACTGACAATAAATTATGGGACAAATCTGGAACAATTAAACCTTCTATAATAATACCATGATTATTATAATAAACAGTTAATTTTCCTTTACATTTACTTGTTAAATATTCACCATTTGCTATGTATATTTTTATTTCTCTATTTAGCTTTTCAATATCAGTCATATAAGGTTGAAATTTAGACATAATTAAGTGATTAGTTGCACCAGAATCTATAACAAACTGCACATCATCATAAATACTAGACTGCACATTATCACCTGTGCTAAAAGCTGAAAATGAACTCATGTCCTCCATCAAAGGCTGCACCACCATGGAATGTTGAAAACCGCTTCCTCGTCTTACTCCTGTACCTCTATTCCATCTCCTTGTCCTTTGGCCACGCTGTCCGCCTTCTCTTAGAGTTTTACATTCATAGGATTTATGCCCAACTTTGTGACACTTGTAACATGTTATAAAACTTTGACTATGTGTTTGTGGTACATTGTTGTTGTTTTTCAGTTCTGCATCTAATAGTTTGCTTTTGACATAGTCCACGGTCAGATCTGTATTTGCAGTTTCTAGTGCTGCTATTGTAGTGTCATATCCCTCAGACATTGTTAATAACAAATGACATACCTTATCTTGCTCTGCCATAACACTTCCTGTTTCTTCAAGTTGTCTTATGAGTGTGTCGAATGTATTGAAGTGTTCACTTAAATCTATATCACTCTTGCACTTTAAAGTTAACAACTTCTTTCTTATATATAAAGCCGAGAGAGTACTTTTTCTCTTAAAAACCTTTTTTAAATTAGTGATCATCTGTTTTGCTGATGACGCGTCTCTCACATATTCCAGATATTTGTCAGGCAAGCTGGACACTATTATATTTATTGCCTTCGCATCTTTACTTTTCGGTACTTCTTTATCTTCCGCAATTGCTACCTTACATTGTTTCTCTTCCAACAAGCATTCGAGTCGAAATAACCAAGAACTAAAATTGTCCCCAGTGAACAGCGGTATCAAAAACCTAGTAGCGTCGTCCGCCATTTTCGCCATATTGTTTCACTACTTTTCGTACTTACAATTTCTTCCTTACTTTTACTTAGCCGCAGCTTCTTTATTTTATATGGCGTATTTGTTGTTGTTGCGCAGTGGAAGCGTATTGAATTTAGGTTTATAATTAAGTAAAAACACTAAATTGGGCACCATCATTTAATTGCAGAGTTTAACCGGTAGCAACACATTTTCTTATATATATCCAACAGGAAGTACTTAGTATGTTAAAAGAGGAAGTGCCCATAAACTACAAAATATAGACACTTAAATATCTACGCTTATAGACTAAACATATCTCAACAGTTTGTTAGTATCTATATGGGCCGTGAATTGGCAGCTGAAAAACCTGAAAATCTTGTTTTAAGCCCCTAAAAATCGGGTTTTGATCCGATCGACACAATGTGGGTATCATGCGACGATGCGTCTTAGAACGCTCTATCTTCCTGTGTAATAAGCTGTAAAGATTTGTTATAAATAGAGAAGTAATTTAAAAAAAATTGTAAAAATCAGAAAAAAATCTGTATCTCCTGAACTTCTTGTTATTGCGCACCGTTCTATATATATATTGTTAGTGTATACTGAAGCGCCGTGATTTGGTGACTGAAAAAGTCGCCAAAAGTTTTCAGTCGCTGAAAAATCCAATTTCAGTTGGATCTATTCGAGATTAGTGTCAAACGACGCGCCTTGAAGGTCTATCGTTTGGTGCATTAAAAGTCTGTGGTCGGAGTTCTGTTTAAAAAGTTATGAAGGATTTACCACAAATCGTCCACCAAATCCTCAAATATGGGTGCTTAATGACCAAAATATGGTCTAAATGTGCACAACACTGTGTCTTATCACTATAATAACACATATTTTTAACTTCACTAAAAGTATTTTTTAAATGGATAGTATTTTAAAGTTTTTAGTTCAAAAAAAATAGTAAATAAATTTTTTTGCGAATGAACTCTGCACTGAACGAAAGAACGGAATTTTCCGCGTCTTTTGACGTATCACACACTTGTAACTATGCGGGAACTATTTTTAAAACTTTTTTGAAAACTTTTCTTAGCGCGGAGCGACGTGAAAACGGCCGTTTGGGCGCGGACTGGATAGGTTTTTTTTTATCCCTACTTGGCCTACCCCCCCGGACGAGGTCATCTCCGGGCCGTGGAATATCTGATAAAGGGTTGCAGGAAGAAATAAAACAACTTCATCTTTAATGTAGGTTGATACAAGATGTGCTTATCCTTTTTTTTTATGGAGGAGAAAATCGTCAAACGATCATCCTGCCCGAGTGGGACTTACGGGTATGACAGAATCAGGTGCCCGGACCCCTACGAAGCGAGGTCAAAACAGCAACCCGCCTACCGTCTAAAAACTCCCCAGCATCTGAGACGCAGTAGTTCGCCAACCGGTGACATCCGAAGCTAATCCAGTTGCGCTGCATTGTCGCAAACAGCATTTTAGTTTATGCGACTCTTCTTTATAGTGTATGTACAATGTTTACACGGACCATCTGTACGTTGAAAATACAGACTTGCTAACTACTATTTACAAAAATTATTTTTTGTGGGCGAATCCCGCGAAGGAGTCCCACGTTTCCTTCTTTTCTAGTATGCTCCTGACCACGTGGGCCAGTAGGCTCGTGTGAAATCCGATTAAATGGGCAATGGGGTCGCGGAGCGATGCCCATGCCTGACAGTCAAATATAGTATGGTGGGCGGAGTCTTCCGCCGCTCCACAGTGGTGGCAAATGGGGGTCTCCTGCCGACCTATCCGGTGCAGGTATTTTCCGAAGCATCCATGCCCGGTCAGAAACTGCACCATCCAGTAGGTCGGATCGCCCCACCGCCTCCTCGTCCATTCCGTTAGGTTGGGCAGAAGAGCCGTAATGGTCCAGAGACCGTTTCTTGCCTCCGCCAGCTCTTCCTCCCATTCTTTAGTCATTCGAGCGTCTCGTTCCGCCCGCCATGACCTGAGTTCGTCGAGAGCGGGCTCTTGTCCCTCTTCTCTCATACTTGTCCTTCTCCAATAGGTCTCGGAGAGAGACTTTGCGACGGGATGCCAGGGAGGCTGGTTAGCCAAGAGGCAGACAGCATTATATGACGTCGTTCTGTAGGCCCTCACCGTTCGGATGGCTATTCGTCGCTGTATCTTCTATGGCCCAGATGGGACAGCCGTAAAGGTCCATCGACTTTAAAACGTTGGCATAAAGTCGGCGACGCGCCCCGCTCGGTCCTCCGATGTTAGGGAGGATGCGAGCAAGTGCGCTTGCCGTCGCGTCCAAACGCGGTGCGAGCGTCGCAAAATGCTGCTGCCAATCGAGCTTTGGGTCGAGCGTCAATCCCAGGTATTTCATTTTCTTCCCGATGGGAATTGACGACCCGCCAACTATTATACACGGCCCAGGTGGAATGGGGTGTTTTTTGCGTCCAGTAAAAGCGATAGCCTCCCACTTATCGAGGGCTACCGTTAGCCCGAGCGCTTTTATTTTGTGCACAATTTGCGCCACTCCTGCCGTCGCTCTTAGTGTGGCATCATGAAAGTCCTTTCCAGTGGCCACGGCCAGCATGTCGTCGGCGTATGCGATGGTGCGAACGCCAGACATTAGCGCCAACCGCAGAACCTGATTGAACCCAATGTTCCACAGCAGTGGCCCAAGTACCGACCCCTGTGGAACACCGCATCTCACCTCATTCTTCCCTGCCGTTTCCGGTGGGGAATATTATTCTCCTATTGTTGAGATAGTCCCATATGGTCCTTTTTATATATGTTGGGACTCCATGGTTCTGAAGTCCCTCCATAATGACTTTCCAGGGCAGGGTGTTGAAGGCGTTGGAGATGTCGATCGACACCGCCACTACCACCCCACCCCGTGAGGTTCCTTCTTTGATTACTGGTGTGAGTCTTTGGATGGCTCCTATAGTAGACTTTTTCTTCCTGAACCCATATTGAGATTCAGCGAGATCCGGGCCTTCCCTTATCCGTTCCAGCAGTTTACCTGTCTCGTCCAACAGCACGATAGGCCGATAAGCTGTTGGCAACTCCGGGGGTTTTTTGGGCTTGGGGATGAGTACCAGTTGGCCCATCTTCCATTGCGTTGGAAAACGCCCTTCACTCAGGCACCTATTGAATAGGGTCTTTGCAGTATCTTCTAGTCCATATTCCAGCGCCCCTGCGAGCACTTTTCCGTGATTGTGATCTGGTCCAGGGGCCGTTCTTTTCCTTCTGATTCGGCTAATGGCAGCCGACATTTCAGCGGAGGTTACCAGCGTTATAACTTCCTCGTGGATGTTCTCGCTCGGTTGTGGGCTACTGGTCAGGTCCTGCGAAGGATGGACGTGGGGGAAGAGCGTCGACACAACTCGGGTAAGGAGTGCCGGCTCCATGGTGGAGGTAAGTGGAGGACCCCGGGGCCGGAGCCTGTCCATGACAAGCTTGTATGGCCGTCTCCAAGGGTCCGCCTCCAAGGTGTTAAGAAACTCCTCCCACGCTCGTTCCTTAGATGCACTGATGGCTGCTGTTAGTCGCATCTTCTTCTCTTTAAAGATTCCGTGCAGCCGTTCTTCTTCAGCCGTGTCACGATTTGTTCTTCTTCGCCGTTGTCTTGTGTACTGCCGACGGGCGGCAATGCATTCGGAGCGCAAGTTTGCCAGCTCGTCTGACCACCAGTGCACTAGGTTGCGAGGCGGGCTCGGCTTCGCCCTTTTCATGGACCAGTCGGATATTTTCGATAGGGCTCCACTGAGCCAACCCGCCTCCTCGTCGGCAGCCTGTTCCAGATCTTCTTTATTGAGCGTCCGTAAGGACCAGCGAGGCCCTCTTTCCAGAGAACCGTACCTTGTGTTGTTTGTTGTGTCCATCGGGAGAGTCAGTCGAGTTAATTGCGTTGTTGTGACGCAGACAAATCCGTTGCCCTTCTGGACATTTCTGACTGGAGGTGTGCCATACATTTGAGTGTTGATGGCTATGGCGGCTGTACCGCTTAGGTCCCCGGTCCAGCCAGGTCTGTTTGGAACCGTATATGGTTCGCTTATTATAGCGTAGTTTATAGACCACTGTGCCAAGCTTTGGTATAATAGGTCCTGAGCGTTGGCGCAGTGGTTCAGGTTCGCCTGAAGAATCCGTATGGCCATACTAATCCCCTACGGTTTCTTCTGTCTCCATAGCACCCGTCGGCTGGGTGGAGCCAGCTTTCTTCGCCGGTTTCGTCTTCTTCACGTGTCTGGGGGCCGAACAGTTTACCCCTCCCAGACGGTGGTCAGCCTTCTTCCCCACTTCTGCGCAGAGTACGCAATGGGGTCTGGCACTACATGTCGAGGACCGGTGCCCCAGTCTCAGGCACCTATAGCACCTGGTCTCCCTGGGCTTCGAGAGGGATATCTTCGCCTCGATGAAGCCTACTCTAAATTTACCCTAATAATAATTTACCATCAGCTTCTTAGCAGCGGTGACAGGGACTTGCGCCCATGCGGCGTTCGTGCTCCTTCTGTCGGGTTTTATTGCGCCCACCCTGATTTGCTCAACCGGGCACTGCCACTTCTGAGCGAGGGCTTCCGCCAACTCCAACTCGTCGTCCAACTCTGACACCCTGATGTCAGTGCACTTCACAGGAGTGTACACTTTGACATCCTCGTCCGCAATGGCCTCCTTCAGTTTCGCGGCCAGCAATTCCGCCTTCGGCCCGCTGGAGGCGCCGGGTATCTGCAGAATTGCAGCACCCGTCGCCGCACTGCGGAATTTGACGGACTCGATGTCAGTGTCCGCCAAGTCCAGCTTGGCCTTAGCCTCTCGGAACACCGCCGCGTATGAGACGCCCCTTCCCTCCGCGTCTTTAGTCAGAGCTATGACCACAGCCGCAGACCGAGGAACCTTCAGCTTAGGCTTCGGTGCAGGTTTGGAGCCTTCCTCCCCCCGGTCGCGGCCGGGTCGGAGTCTTGTCCGGTTTATGCGCTTTGTTTGTCTGTGTCGTCTCTGGTTTGAGGCCTCCTCGTTGGTTGCTCGGGAGCCCCCTGAGTTGCCCTCAATTTTCGGCCAACGGTGGTCCAGTTCTCCTCGAGAGAGTCAGGATTGCCGGGTCTGGGGAGGAGGTCCCTTGATGTTGCAGGGGCGGTTGGGACCGAGGCAGGCCTGGGCGCGAGGTTCTTCTGATTCTCGCTACTGGCGGCCTCCGTAACTGACGCCTCTTGTGTTTTCTTCTTTTTTCTATTTTTCTTCTTCTTCTTTGCAGGAGCCGAAACCAGTGGAGGGACCGGCGCGGCAGCCTGCGCAGGAGAAGGGGCCACGGGGCCGGCGCCGTGGCAGCAGGCACTGGGGTCGGGTCATCGTCCATCACAACTACGTCTGGTACACGTTTTGTAATTTTTGTAGTCTTTCTATAGTCAGCCGCCAGGGGGGGGGCGGATCCTCGGCTCCGGATTGAGTCGGGGTTCCAGACCCTCCAGGCGGGCGTTTATCCGTTCGCCCATATTTTTTATGAGTCGCTCCTCGAGCTCTTCCAGCTGTGGTGCTGCTCGGGCGGCCTCCAGCTACCTAACTTTATCTGTCAACTCCGCGAGTTTTTACGGAGGACCACGTTTTCCGCGCGAAGGGATTGTGTTTCTGCATCAACCGTGCGGGAGATGATCACCCGCAGATCTTCGCGTATGTAGTTCGCGCTTTCCTTGAGAGTCTACTTCCACCTCTGCACCACTTAAAAGTTAAGTTTTTTGTTTTTGATTGAATTTTACCTTTTACTCCTTCCATGCTTCAAAACTGTTGGCCCGTTGCCATAAGAGGCAACTCCAACATCTCTTCTTTTTAAAGGGAAATAAATGTCGGTCCCGAACCAGAAGCGTTGCATTCTCCTTTACACGCAGGTCGATTGGGAGCAGACCCGCAAGCAGTATCACCGAGTTCAACGATGCGGTGCTGTATGCCCTACATATTTTGGCCGCGAACCCTCGCTGGACAAAGTTGAGTCGCTTTTTAATATAGACTTTTTCCGCGGCGGACGCCCAAACGCTGGCCGCGTACAAAATGACCGGCTCCACTACTGCTACTTATATCGTTCTCACTACCACGGGGCCTAGTCTCCACCCGACCTTTGCTGCTTTTGCGACCTGTTTGTAGATACCGATAGCCTTTTTTGTCACTTGGTTCACATGTTGACTGAACGTGAGTTTGTTGTCGATCGTGACTCCAAGGATTTTTATGAAATCTGCTATCGGGATTGGAGTTCCAGCCATGGTCAATTTCGGTGTGTCATATTTGAGTTTCCTTGTAATTACCATAGCATTCGTTTTGGATGGTGCGAAACGCAACTTATTAAGGGAACCTCAATCTTGCACGATGGCAAGTGCGGCGTTGGCTTGTCTTTCTGTTTCCAGTGCTGTATCATTAGTGAAGACCAGTACGACGTCGTCCGCGAATGCTTGGCAGTACATTCCTTGGCGAGTCAGTCGAGTCAGCAGTGGGTCAAGAAGAAGATTCTAGAGAGTTGGTCCTCCGATCGATCCCTGGACACAGCCCTTATCGGTGGGTCTCTCCACCGCCGATCCTCCGTACAATAGGCGGACACTGCGTGAGCTTAGGTAGCTATCCATAAGGCGTCTCAAGTTGACAGGGCAAATTATTAAAAGCCCCTTCGATATCGAGGGAGACGACCGTCACGACTTTTTTGGTCGTTAGGCCCTGTCTGATATGGCTAAGAATGCGTCCTCCGTCGATCTCTGGGGCACAAAGCCAAATTGATTTGGTGAAAGCCTGGGGATCAGCCACCAGTTCAGACGCTTTATAATTACCTTTTCGACTACCTTGCCGAGGACAGGGAGAAGTCCTATAGGGCGATACGATTTTGGGTTGTCGTACTTGTCTTTATTTGGCTTCCTTAAGTTGACTACTGTGGCCATCTTCCACTGGGTAGGGAAGTAGCTCAGCAGCAGGCATCTATTATTAGTGCTACGAACACTGTTGGGTTTGCATAGCGTTTCCACATATATCCGCCGTGAAGCCATCGCCCCCGGGCGCCTTCTTGGGATTGAAGCTAGAAACGCTGTCATAAAGTTCCTTCTCTGTAGATATTGGGTCATGCGTCACATTGTGTGCCAAGATATTTGTTTTAAGGGCTTTTTCTCTAATGACAGCGTGCGCTTCATTTTCTTTATCGGAGACCTTTTACAGATATTCCGCGGATTCTTGGGGACTGAGAGATTTGCCATTTTTGGAGAGCGGTATGTCGGTTTGTCTCTGGGTGGTTCTTCTTATCAAGCTGTATATGCCATCCCAGAGACTCTCTCTATTGTACTGTATTTATGAGTACACGTATGTGTATACCTGTATATGTCTGACTGATGAGTATTGCAATGAAACGATATTTGGTTGACACGTCCGTTTATTGGTAAGATCGATACAATACTAATACGACAATACAATGTGTCGGCACAGTACATCCCGCTTAATAAAAAATAACATAAAACATAGTTAGGTAAAATACATAATTTTGATACATATAAACTTATACATTAAACTTATTCTAACAAATTACTTTTTCGTCATAGAGATAGCTAATAATATTGATTATACATTGGTACTTGTTACACACTAATTACGTAAACTAGCCACTTGCACTCACTATACACTTAAACACTTTTTCACTCTATTCTAAATAATCACTCGCGTAGACTGTGGAGACGATCCGCTGTTCAAGCGTTGATCACCTCCCCGTAACTCCCCTAAGGGCAGCTCGCGCCTCATATAACGAGCGTAGCTCACCTTACATCGTTTCCAAAGTAAATACAGCATCGCGGCAAGAATGCATATGATGATGAACAGTAAATAAACTTCATATTTGACGTATTTAATTTGATATTCGGTCTCAGATGCCGCCGCACTATTGCCAGCACCATTCTGTGCAATTATTATTTGTTCCTCTTGGGGCTTGCTTTGCGATTTACCCATTTTCACAGAGATTAACAGTGCAACAATTAAAAGCTGTTTATTATAAGAAACGAACTACTGGTTTAATCGTTCGTCCGAATCTCGACACTCTCGAGCGATTGTTTACAGTTGCACTTGCCGTATTTGGTGTCGTCGTTGGAAACTCTACACTGCTGTTAAGCGTAAACGCGGGTTTCAATCGATCTAGACTAATGTTTTTCTGCGTATCCTGCTGCATAATTTTATAATATTTATCTTTTTTACAAATAACTTTAAAAGGACCCATGTAAGGCTGTGTCAAAGGCTTTGTTACTTTGTCGACGCGTACGAATACATGAGTGCAATCTTTTAAATCCGGGTGGACAAATATTTTTCCTTGATGCATTTCCCTTCTTGGTACTGCTGCTAAATTTGCTATTTTAGAACGTAAATCTTTTAAAAATGACTCGTTATCATAGGTTTCTCGTTGAATTGGCTCAAAAAAATCTCCCGGTAATCGTATCGGTTCACCAAATACCATCTCCGCTGCACTTATTTGCGTATCATCTCTTAAACTGGCTCGTAACCCAAGTAGCACAGATGGTAATTCTGATACCCAATGTTCTGTGTTACCTCGGCACATAAGTGCGGTTTTCAGTGAACGGTGCCATCTCTCTACTAGTCCATTTGACTGTGGGTGGTATGCGGTGGTTCTAAATTTTGTTATACCCATTCTTTTGGCTAATTGTGAAAATAAATTAGACAAGAAATTCGATCCTTGGTCTGTTGTTAAATATAAAGGAGTTCCGAACCTCGCGATCCATCCGGTGTAAATGATATCCGCAATAGTCTCAGCGGTTATATCCTTTACAGGATAGGCTTCAGGCCAACCAGTGCTTCTGTCCACCATCGTCACGATGTATCGGTACCCGTTACAATATGTTAATGGTCCCACTACATCCATATGCAAATGTTCAAATCGATCTGTGTGTATAAAATTACCATAAGGTGCAACTGTATGTCTATGAACCTTGGACTTTTGGCAGTTGGTACATGCTTTGGTCCACTGAGTTACATCT
Source organism: Pontia daplidice (assembly GCA_963693355.1). Classification (NCBI taxonomy): domain Eukaryota; kingdom Metazoa; phylum Arthropoda; class Insecta; order Lepidoptera; family Pieridae; genus Pontia; species Pontia daplidice. The sequence goes on along the minus strand of CAVNZL010000106.1, from coordinate 102,616 downwards.
TTATTCATTCCTTTCCATATATAGCGATCTTGCATCATCCTTCGTGTCGTTCGCATTCCAGGGTGACTGATGTCATGTACAGCGTTGAAAGCCGATACACGAAATTCCTTAGGCAAATATGGTCGCGTTATGTTAGTCGATATGTCACAATAGATAGGTAATTGGCAATTAGGTATATATAATTTTTTAAACTGTAACGAGTTCGATTCCATAAGGTTTTTTAATTCTTTGTCATTTCTCTGTGCTTCAGCCAACTTTTCGTAATCTATGGAAGATGATACGTTAACAGATTCTATTCTCGACAAACAGTCGGCAACTATGTTTTCTTCACCTGATATGTGTTTTATATCGGTACAAAATTGCATGATGAAATCCAATTGCCGTATCCGTCTTGGTGTATCATTTTTACTTCTTGTATTTTTCTGCAACGAGTATACAATCGGTTTATGGTCCGTGTACACTGTAAATGATCGACCTTCGACAAGCGATCTAAAATGTTTGATTGCTAAATATATTGCCAATAATTCCCTGTCATAGGTAGAATATCGTTGTTGTGCATCACTTAATTTAGTTGAGAAAAATCCTAATGGCTTCCAAGAGTCTCCTTCTTTTTGTTGCAGTACAGCGCCGGCGCAGGTATTAGAACAGTCTGTCATGAGGGCTAACGGCGCATTCGGTGATGGAAATGACAACGTTACTGCGTTTTTCAGGCTTTGTTTACAGTGTTCAAAGGCCTCAAGAGCTTCATCGGTCCATGGAATGGGACTTTTATCTTTTTTCTTGGCGTTATGCAAAAATAAATTTAATTTCTCATGAATACTAGCTGCCTTAGGTAGATGACGTCTATAGAAGTTCACCATTCCGAGAAAACGACGTAACTCATCTACTGTACTTGGTGTCTTAAAATCAGATATGACTTTGACTTGCTCATCTAATGGCCTCAAACCGTCTTTTGAAACTCGAAATCCAAGAAAATTGAGTTCAGATTTCCCAAATTCACATTTGGCTAAATTGATCGTAATGCCATATCTATTTAGACGACTTAGTACTTTCCGAACGTGCACTCTATGCTCTGCCTCCGATGACGATGCAATTATGACGTCATCTATATATATAAAAATGTTATCTACGTTACGTAAAACTTCGTCGTTGAGAAAACGTTGAAATGTGGCTGCAGCATTCTTAAAACCGAATCCTAGTCTCAAAAATTCGAATAATCCAAAAGGACACGCTATCGCTGTCTTAGGTATGTCCTTTTCATATATAGGTATATTGTGGTAAGCCCTTTGCATATCTATTCTAGAAAATATGGTTTTACCATGCAATAAATAGGTACAGTCTTGCACACGAGGTATTGGATAACGATCGGGTTTCGTGATAGCATTGAGCTGTCTATAGTCGCCACAAGGTCTTAGCTCACCATTTTTCTTTACCACAACATGTAATGGACTCGCCCAATTGCTTTTAGATGGTCTGCAAATTCCCATCTCTTGCATTTGTTGAAATTCAGCCTTGACCCTATGGTACTTATCAGGTGGTAACGGTCGTGGACGGACGTAAACTGCTGGTCCCGTAGTCTCGATGTAATGTACTGTAGAATGAATTGGGGCATTTTTAAAATTCATCGGCTTCGTAATATCCGGAAATTCCGCTAAAATATCTCTATAATCACTTTTGTAGTCGATTGTACTCATTGTAGGATCATCTTGCAATACCACAGACGCAATACTTTGTAGACTGGTCACGGAATCTATAAGCTTTTTATTTTTTATGTCTACTAATAACATATAATGAGACAGAAAATCAGCACCGAGTATAGGTTGCTTGACTTCTGCTACAACAAATGTCCACCGAAAAGCTCGACGTAATCTAAAGTCTAAATTCAAAGTCTTAACACCATAAGTCTTAATTTCTGTACCATTCGCAGCATACAGTTTATAATCATCACACTTAGCACTAATTAACCGGTTCTTGTTTACTGGAAGCACAGAAATATTTGCGCCCGTGTCCACTAAAAATCTAAGTCCACTATTATTGTCTGTAATACATAGGCGGTGCATTGGAGTGATGGTGCAAATCCCCGCCTGCGAGTACACCTCCTTTAGTTTTCCTGGTTTGTAGGCTTTTTCCAGGCGCACGGCTCTATACACTTTCTAGCTCTATGGCGATATTTAAAATGATAAACACAAAGCCAGTCTGAACAATGCGGCGTGCGCCGCGTCATATTACGCTTTCGTGACGTTGATCTCGATCTTGATTTGTAACGATTAAAATTTTGACTTTTCTCCATGTCTCTTATTTTTAGGCTCAATTTAGCTATCTCGGCTAAAATAAAGCTATGATCACTGCTAGAACTGCTACTAGGTACGGACTGTACTTCAGAAACTTGCGAGGAGTTTGTCGTCTCCATGACTTTATCTGCAATAGCCGACACCAGTACTGTGCCGACAAATGCTCCAAATCTTTCACTTCACTTACTGCTAACACTCCACGCACTGCTGGGGGTAGATGGCCTTGCCACATAATTCTGAGGGTCTCATCAGGCATTTTATCGCGTGCCAAGTCCCGCATCCGGCGTAGGAGCTGTGAAGGCTTCTGGTCTCCGAGCTCCATCTCACTAAGCAGCTTTTGAAACTGGCGCATTTCCGACTCCTCGTAAATTTTCAGCAACCGTTCTTTCAAGGTGTCAAATTTCTTTGCTTCGGGAGGCTTCAGAAGGATGTCACTGACTTGTTGCACGGCATCTTTCCCTAATTTAGTAACGACTAAGTTGTATCTGGCTTCATCACTAAGTTTCTGCGCAGCAAGAACGGCTTCACATTGAACGTACCACAACCGTGGCTGGTCACACCAAAACTCAGGAATTCTTGATGAAACCGAAATAACAGCTACTTCTCCTTCACCCGAGGTCAAAACTGATGGTACTTGCTGAGCCGCAGTCATCTTGTAAAAACTTGTGTCGTTTTACACGCGTATCGACACTGCCAGGTGTTCTAGTTCGGGGTCACCACTGTACTGTATTTATGAGTACACGTATGTGTATACCTGTATATGTCTGACTGATGAGTATTGCAATGAAACGATATTTGGTTGACACGTCCGTTTATTGGTAAGATCGATACAATACTAATACGACAATACAATGTGTCGGCACACTATCTTGTTTTTCGCAAAACTCCTTCCAACTCTCCAGCTTTGCTTTCTCCACTTCCTGTTGGTATTCAAGCTTTGCGGAGAGATATGCATCGACTACCTTGGGTCTTCTTATCGGTGCCGAACAACGGATCCTCCTTTTTCTGCGAGCGAGCTCTTTCTTCAGGTTGCTGAGCGCGTCGGTCCACTAGGGCGGAGCAGCCACAGTGTTTTGTTTTTTGATTTTAGGTATGAGTGTTGTGCATGTATCTGTAATGATTTGCGTATAGTGTGTGACTGTATCTTCCAAATCTGATGTGGAGTGTATATTGTTTATATGTTCGACAGTTATGTTACGCTCGGTAAGTAACTGGCTGATTTTCAAACGAAAATTGGTCCAGTTCACTTTACGAGTGTTGTATACCCTAGTTGTGCCGACGATTTTCTTAGTTCTGCTTTTCTCTAAATGTACAGAAAAGGTGATTGCGTTATGATCCGAGCCGGTCACGTCGTGATCTACCCTCCAGTCTTCAATAAGGCCGAGGAGATCGCGCGTGACGGCCGTAATGTCGACACAGCTAGTGTACCTTGTGTTTCCTCTGATAGTGTCAAACGTGGCTACCTCGCCCTGATTCACCACCTCTGCGGTCATGCAGTCCAAGGTCGCTTCCACCTCTTCTCCTCTCTCGTCACTTCGACCCCCCCCCCACCAGGGACTCCTTGCGTTTACATCTCCCCCTATGATGATTCTGTTTCGGTGGGTCTCGCCGATGTGCACCAGGTGATTAAGATACGGCCTGATGGGTTTCGGGTCGAAGTAGACAGATACCAAATGTACTGTACCAGTGATCGTATGCAGGCCGATCACGACGATGTTCGGCGTCGTCAGGTCCGGGTATTGCAGCACATCGATGGCATCATCCAATACTACAATAGCAGCCTTGACGGGGCACTCTGCGGCGCACGTACATTGGTAAACCCTCGTACCTCGGTACTCCTTCATCCGTCCCATTGCTCCAGTATACGGCTTTGGTACTATCAGTACAGAGACTCTTCTTTCTCGCGCTACAATAATCAGCTCGTCGGTGGCAAGTGCCGCTCTCTGTAAGTTCGCCTGGATGCATGTGATGGCGCTATTCTGGCCTGGGGCGCCCTTAGCAGTATGCCACCGAGATTTGAGCGAGCGCGTCCCACCTCCTGCGTACCGGGCAATCTTCGTCAAACACGTAGTGCGGCTTGCCTTCCCCGTTCGATCTACGGCAATGTATGCAAGATGGGGGCTCTCCAATGGCAAATTTGGGGCAATCTGCTTTGTGATGGAGTTCACCACAGTGGGAGCATGTGTCACCAGTCTCAATGCAATGCTTCCTGCCGTGGCCGTAGCCGAGGCAACGCGAGCACTGCATGAGTGGCAACTGGTCTGCGACGGTCACACGCTGGATGTCAATATGCACTTTTCCATTTTCTGTAAGGATCTTCCACATTGGCGGAGAGACTTGCACTATTATATTATATATATATTACTGGTGTGCTTGTTTCTTGTCCTCCTTCGGTATCTAACCAGAACTCGGATGTCTTCTGGGCTAAGGTTATTAAACAGATTTTTGTTCTGGTTAGACATCGAATGGACTATGTCCTCATCGGTATTAGTGGATAAAACATTTCGGAGCACCACCAGCGGGTCCTTCAATTTGGCCGTCTCGACTGTCAGTGTTGCCACAGACCTAATGCGATCTTTCACTTTTTCCAACTGTGTCGCGCTGGCGCATCCGATGACGACCATTTGGTCTCTGGCCTTTCGGATACGGTCAATATTAAGACCTGAATTCCTTGCGTCGATTGTTGTTCGAATGCGCTCGACTATTTCGCCGCTTGTGTCGCCTGGGTCTGTGGACTTGATAATAATGGAATGCATCCGCTCTGTGGTTGTTGGTGAAGCGCCCCTTTGGGGCGCGGATATTTGAGGCGCTATCTGTTTTGAGCTCGCCACTACACTAGCATAAGTCTTCTCTATTTTCTCCTCTATCCTTCTCTCTCTCTCATCTGCTTTTTCTATCTGTTCCTCCATCATCAGCTTTATTTCCTTAATTTCTTTTGATTGCCTTTTACTCTCCCTCATCCCCTCCTGACTTACATCACTGTTCTTTCTAATTCTCTCTCAACTCTCTCTCAACTCTTCTAGCTTTTTTGCGTTTGCCTCCATTGCCTTTAATATTCCCTTCTCCATTTTCTTGAGCTGTTCCCCAAGCTTATCCGTCTTGAAGGGTTCCTGGGTGTTTGCTTTATACACGGGTTGTTCCTCTTTTCTTTTCTCATTTCCTTCCCTGTCCTTATTCTCCCCTTCGCGAACCAACTCGCACAGCCTCTTGACTGAGGTCGTTACAGCTGCCTTAATTTCGCCCTTTAGATTCCTCGCAGCATCAAGCTGCAGTAGCGCGCTCTGTTGAAGGGCTAATGCTTCTGTGGCCCTTGTCTTATAGATTCTGCCCCTTTTCCCACTTTTCCCAGCTTGCGTCATAGACGCCTCTATCTCTCCAATACTTTTTCTGACCACGGAGATTGAAGCGAGGGCGGGCGGCTGTACAGGGGCAGCATCCGGCTCACTCTCTCTCTCCGCAGGGCTTGGGGCGGTGGCTGGCATCTTGACTGGTGTTCGTATGCCGAACATACCTTGCGCGTCCTATTTATTATAGGTTGGGGTCTCGTATTTAGTCACAGTATTTAGTCAGATGGTCAATAGGGGCCAAGAATGTCGTAGTATTTTTATTTTTATTTAAAACCGTGTTGCTTATTTATATTTCAATTATCAAGCTATTATATATCACAGGTTTACAAGCCGTTGGCTTGAGTCTTAATCTAAGAGTATACTAATAAGAGTTCCCAATAGGGGAGGCCCTTGTCACTTAAAATTAGTTCCGCAGTCCTGATACCCTTCAGGAGCGGTGCATCATTTGTTTAGGTGTAATTTGATTTTCGCGCGCGAACGGACCTCGTCACCCTTGCCTTGCGCGTGTGTGTGTGTATGTGTGTGTATGTGTGTGTTGTGCGTTCGCACGTGTACACCCCTTAAAGGATCCGCTATGGTGGGCGGACTCAAGAAGGGGGCTACACTTGTGTTTCCTAAATGTGTAACTATTTGTGTGTACGCCTGTAGGCGTGTGTATTTGTTCGATTGTCAAATGGACGGCGGCAGTCTTCTCCCCACTTGTGTGTTTGTGTGTGGATTGAAGTTTGTGTGTGTTTATGTGTGATATTTGTGTGTGTGTATGTGTAGGTGCGTTGTGATTAAGCTCAGTCAACCCGTCTTTTTACGGGGAGTCGAATGAACCATCACACTTGTATGTTCCGAGGGGTTGCTGTTTTCCAACCCCCGGGGGTGAGGTACTAGGGCAAGGGAAGGGGGTCCGAAGTAATGGCACGTGATACGTCCCTAAACCCCTTTTCCTATATGAGTAAGCCGAAAATGAAGTTATTTTTGGTCTAACGTGCGCCGTTTTAGTCCAAACCAGTGTTGGTCTATTTTGTTTGATATTTTTAATTCTTAAGTTTAAAAAAATTTTGAAAAATATTTGAATTTAGTTCCCGGTAGGGTTTGACCGGGAGGTCAATGTCCAGTATACTACGAAGTATACTGGATCCGACGTCAAAAACGCGCTAGGATGCACCGTTCCCGAGATATCCCTCACTTTTCCCCTATTTTCTTCCCGGGCTCCTGGTTCCGCCAGTATTGTTCAAATATACTAATGCGATATGTCAAAATGACGGAAAAAAAGATCTATCTCCGACCACGTGGTACGTGGTCAAGAGAAAAAAGTATCCAGGAGTCTCAGTTTTGAAGGGAAAAATCTGGGATTGGTACCTTTTTGTAGAACTCCTCGGCGCGTCCCATGATGTATTTTTCAGATGTGGTCGTCGAAAGTCTTATTATTTATTGTTTTTTCGTTTTTCAGTTGTAGTTTTCTTCCCTGGTGATATGTCAGAGATGTAAATATGTCATCTGAATCAGCTTTTTGCTTCTGATGGTATATTTGGTTAGTTCAGGGTCCCGCGGGATCTGGTGCCACGTGGTTATTTTTAATTTTCTTAATATCTTCTTTGACGACATGGGTGGGCTGCGGGATCCATCTCCCTGGCCCGCTCCAGGGGGGACTGGTCCATGACCACCAGCTTTTGAAGATCTATATGGATCCGCCCCACCCCGGTCAGGCGTTGCCACAGTTTAGGTGGCACCTGGAGCACTACGTGATCGGTGTGCTGGTTTCTTGCTCTCTTTCTATATTTAACGGTTAGACGTGCATCCCCCATTACCTCGAAAATGTTTTTGTTTTGTCTCTTTAGAGCATTTATTATTTCAAACAAACAAACATTTAATCCACATCCCAAAACTTTACAATTCTTAATGCTAAATACAAACTAGACTCGTGGAAGGGAAACACGCTCAGCATATGCTGCGCCAACAATTTCTTGCTGACGGAGCGCCGGTTTTCAGCGTGCCCCCAAAGTGACCTCTGGACTACCAGCCATTTAAGAAAAAAAAATAAAAATAATATAGACTAAATCGTTGAAAATACAAAAATCCTTATTATCTATTAAATATTAATAATAAAAATATAACTATGCCAACCACCTTTGATAAATAAGTATTATAAATAAATGAAAAGTTACAAAACAAAAAAAGACATTTAAAAAAAAAATAGTAATATAGATCCACAATAACTTATAATAACAATTTCGTCGTCCGTATGGACAGACAGCACGTCTTTAATTATAATAAGTGGGTCCTTGTTGACCGCACTCTCCATTCGCAGTGATTCATCCCCTTTTAACCTTTCTTTCACTTTTTCCAGTTCGTCTACACTATCACAGCCGATGATAACCTTTTGGTCTCTTATCTTTCTTACTCTGTCTATTCTTAACCCCGTTTCTTTAGCGTTTACTGTTTTCCTGATTCTTTCTAGAATTTCGTCTCTGGTTTGTCCCCCGTCGGAGGTTACCATAACCGCATGCATAGCCGAAGCCTGTGGCTTCCCATTCAGCAGAGGTATGGTTACCGCCGCTGTCAATTCCTCTAGCCTTCCTCTCATCGCTTCGCGTGTGGCCGTTCAACTTCATCAGCTCGTCCAGCTTTGCGTCCCTGCTTCGGAGGAGGATTCCTTCCTGTGTCTCACATCCTTTATTCTCCCTTTTTGAGGTCCCGAGTTCCGCGTTTTCCCTGTGCTCCGCCTCCAGGGCTTCTAGATTTTTATATAAGTCCTCCAGCTTCCCTACTTGAGTTTTAACATTATCTTTTATTTCGGTCTTTAGGTTTCTGGCTCAATCCAGCCATTTGACGAGTTCCTGTTTTGCTAAAGTAAATTCACAGGTCGTTCTCTTTTTGGTTGTTTTCTTTGTTTGTAATTTTTCGGGTGGAGGTATCGCCATGGTAAATGTCTTCCTTCTGTCAAGTTCTACTGGGGAGGAAGAGGGGGTGCTTGCGCCAATAAGCGGTCAATATAATATCTTAATCTAATTAACTTAACCTAAGGTCTACTCCCAATAGGCTACCCTATTATATATATAGCCAAGTCAGAATAATAATCTAAATATACAAATGTTACTTATACTAGAGTCTACTCTCAATAGAGAAGTAGCTGCGTCAAGGATTAATTTTTTTTTAATGTACAATTTTCAATAGTCAATAAAACTTATTCTAAGGTCTACCCCCAAAAGGGTGGTAGCCGTGTCTACACTTATACAATGTGGAGAGGACAATGCGACAATAAATGAAAACACAAACAGTAATAGTCCCTAGTATAATTTTGAAACTATGAAATGAACCCTAACAACAAAATAAAAAAAATAAAAATTTCTAACAAACTAAATACAATATAAATCGAAACAAAATGTAACACCATTTGGAAATATAGGTTCACTAACCGGTAAGAAGAGCGGCAACAGCGCGGCGCGATTTTACAATCGCCCGACAAATAAACACAATTAGATACCTAAACCTACACTGAATACGATCGTCATTCACTTTGAGTAGTTCAATCCCATTAATTAAATTTTTATGTGCCCCCCATTCACAGGGACACATAGTTCACATCGCCTTATAATGTTATTTCGCACTCTAGTTAAGAGATCGCCATTTGCCGCGATTTTATTCCATACTGACTGGTACTCTCACTGGTACTGTAGGAGGAGCACTGTCCAAATGCGGGATTAGAGGTTTCCCGCAGCCTCTGGACAGCCTGTACAATCGTGCGGCCGTTGGTGGTTGGTAGTTGGCCTTTCTTGATATGTCCGTATACTCTGATGCTGTATATCGGTAATGAGGCATTGTAAATAAAAAAACAAAACAAACTTAAATCTAACACAAATAATAAGCGTCTATTTTCGCACAATTCACCAAGTCACTAAGTAGGTACTTAATAAATAAAGTGTCCTATCACTAAATTAAATAACTAATAATAATTTCGCGGATAAAATAAAACAAAAGTAAGTCTAATACTAATAACAAAAAAGCGTCCAATCTGCTCGATTTATACACAAAACAAAAGAGCGGCCGCTCTTCAAAGGCGGCGCTTCAAAGGCGGCGCGAACGCAAACGAAATTATTAGCAGTGACGCGAGCGACGTCACAGGATAACGGCGAGACCTCGACACACTGACACACTGTCGCAAAAATGAAATAGAAACAATCAAACCTTCATTTCTCCCTTTCCCACATTGTTTATTTTCTGTTTAACTGAGTGTTTTAATTTTTGGTAATATGCTTTATGACTTACGTAATGGGCATAAGGTATAAAATGAATTTGGACTAATTTGACTAAAATTTTTGACATGGCGAGTTGACAACATGTGATTTGTAAGCGGTCATTAACCTGATAGTGATGGCGTAGTAAACAAATACGGCATGTTGTAAATGTTCAAAACAAAAAATGATGTCCAATGACTAAACTGTTAGATTATTTGTAATGATTATTTGTATACTGGCTAGGGACATCATGAGCTATACGGTGTTTAATTTATTGTCGCATTGTCCTCTTCACATTGTATACTAAGAGGGGTTTCCAAAAGGAGAGCCCCTGTCACTTAACCTAGTCACAGCCGGTGTAATTCTCGGGAGCGGTGCGTCACTTAATCTAATAGTAGCGCGCGGGGGGGGGGGGGCACCTGTCCCTTTATTTGTATGTGTATGTGTGTTGTGTGTGTGGGTGTGTGCGCCTTGCATGTGTGTACCTGCTCGAGGAGTTCGCTGCAATCAGCGGAGTCGAAACAGGTGCTACACTTGTATTTTTGTAGGTGTATCTGTGAATATGTGTGCCTATGTGGGTGTGTGTTAATCGAGTATCAGTGTGACTGGCTGCAGTCTTTTCCCCGATTCACGAGGAGTCGAAAGAGCCGTCACACTTTATTTATTTATTTATTCATCATTAAACTACTATTATCAAAGGAACTTATCCTAATTCAATAGTGAGTTGCTTAAAACTAATAACGTGACTCTTGTTAATTCACTCAAAGAACACGAGAAGATGTCCACTTTTTCGTGAACCCCGTTTAAAACATGTATAGCCCTAGTGAGGGGCGTCTTATCTAGCAGGTTAGTTCTCGCCGCGGGGACATGAAGCAGTTGCGGGCGGCGCCTCCGCCAGACATATCTATCCGGTACACTAAGTGTTAGGTACTGCAGCACTCCCGGGTTATGTGCGATACCGCGTAGTACCTTTACTATATACAATACAAATGCAAATTCGCGACGTACTTTAAGCTCGTAGTACTCCACCATTCCGAGGACAAACAATGTAGGGTACATCAGTGGATAGAAAGGATATACACCGTAGAGCTTAAAGTACAAGTGCCTCATGAATTTGTTTTGAACTCGCTCCAGCATAACCATATACTTGGTTTCATGAGGTGCCCAAATAAGAGCATTATGCTCTAGTTGGCTTCTTACAAGTGCATCATATAGCACTCTTAAAGCAGTACTGTTCGTGAACCCTTGAGACTGCCTCAGTACAAAACCTAAGTTCCTGTACGCTTTCTTACATATGTTTATAATATGTTCACGAAACGTAAGCTCCTGTGTAAAATTTACCCCTAAATCCTTAACCTTTATCACCCTTTCTAGTGGCTCACCTTCTATGCTATATTGGAAGTTGACTATGGTTTGAGACCTAGTAAATGACATCACAGAGCATTTGGATACACTTATGTGTTTTTGTGTGAAACTATGTTTTAGTGTGTTTGTGTGTGATTATTATGTGTGTGGGGGCCATGGAACTAACTAAGCTAACCATCCGTCATTTCTAGCATCCTTCCACAAAATGATTAGCACACACTCAATTTTTATTAGGATTTACACAGAATAATTTTACAGGCTATTTCTACATTATATCACAGTTCTTACATTTACATTTCTTCTGTTACTTACATCTACTCCATTACCAAGCAAGGCCCGCGAGACGGGCGGCTTTTACTTCTCCGTGAGTATTCAACAATACCCATTAGTAAGTGGGCGCCGGCCGCCTCGTGGTCCCCGCCCTGTTCTTACTCCCATTGAACTTTGCTGTTCTCTTAACGATTTTGAGGCAAAATTCCTCCAGGTGCGCTCTGTCACAGGCCAACATGTCGGGTAGCCGTTGCAGGCTTAGCGACATGCCGGTGATCTGTTCCAGGTCGCATCTGGAGGAGGCAAACATGGGACACTCCATAAGTAGATGTGGGATGGTTTGTTCCACCCCCCTTTCGCACTCACAGTCTGGCTTTTCTTTCAGTCTGAAACGGCACAGATACTCAGCAAAAAGCCCATGGCCTGTGAGGATCTGTACCATCTCAGGACTGAATCTTATTTCTCTGATTTGCCTGTATGCTGCCGTGATATTTGGCAGGAACAGTTTTGTTGTCCCGGCCGTGGTTCCTTCCCGGTACCACCGCTCCCATTCTTCTATCGTCTTCCTCCTTGCTTCTTTCCTTATGTGCGATATCGGATACTCCACGTGCACCGCTTTGACCTTCAAGGTCTCCGCGGCGGCCCTCGCGAGCTCGTCCGCCCTCTCGTTTCCCTCTGTGCCGACGTGCGCTTTCACCCAGTGGAGTTGAATGTTTTGGCCGTTTTTCCGGCTCTGCACCAGGTGTCTACGGATCTCGACTACCCGCTATATCAGCCGCTTTCCTTGTGACATTTTGCACATGCTTGTTGAATGTTAAGCTCTCGTTTATTGTCAGTCCCAGTAGTTTAATTTCCTTCCTTATTTCGATATTTTCTCCATTCATTCTTATTTTTGGGGTATCGAACTTCAGCCTTCGCGACAGGACCATTGCTTTGGTTTTTTTGTGGAGCGAAGTTGAGTTTGTTTTTGATACCCCACTTCTTCACATGCTCGAGGGCAACATTTGCTCGGTTTTCGATGGAGTGCGTATCCATTCCGCTGAACATCAGCACTACATCGTCTGCGAAAGCCTGTGCATATGTCCCATCTTCTTCTAGTTCGACCAGTAGTGGGTCGAGCAAGATGTTCCACTAATCGAGCCCTGAATGCATCCCTTTTCGGGTTTCCTCGTATGCTCTCTGTTTGCGTAGCGAACCACCACCTTCCTGCCTTTGAAGTAGTCTTCCACTACCAGCCTAAGTTGCTTGGGACATTCCTTCTTCGCTAGTTGGTACTTGATCGCAGGCCACCATGCGTTGTCGAAGCCCCCTCGATATCTAGTGACACCATCAGCACTATTTCTTTGTTTTCGAGGTGGCTCCTCGCTTTTGTTAGGATATCGTAGAGGGCATCCTCCGTGCTCTTTCCTAGCATAAATCCATATTGTCTTCTGCTCATTCTGGGCAGTAGGCTATGTCTTAAACTGTTGATAGTTACTTTTTCGAAGATCTTCCCCAGGACTGGCAAGAGGCCAATAGGACGGTAGGATTTGGCGGCCGCGTAATCCTTCTTTCCTGCTTTCCTCAGTACCACAATCGTGGCTTCCTTCCATAGATCAGGGAAGCATCCCACTTCGAGGCATTTATTGAAGATGGCCAGGGGAACCTCCGGGTTCGCTGTGATAGCTGCACAGCAGATATCCGCAGTGAGTCCATCGGCTCCCGGGACCTTCTTTGGGTTGAAGCTTGGTGCAGTGCCGATGAGCTCCGCCATGGTAATTGGCACTTCATCGGCACTACTTCTGCGCAGGCTGCTGGTCATTTCCTCTACCGTTCTTCTTATTAGTCGGTGGATATCATTATCCAATTATAATTGTCAGGCGGGAAGAATTTTTCTGCTAACAGCTGCACTGATTGTTCAGAGTTCAGCGAAATGCCCTTCTCTATAAGCGTGGTGTCCTCCCTGATCCCTTCCTTATTATTTTGTATATTCTGTCCCATAAGCTTTCCCCTTCTTGCTTCGTACACAGTTTTTTCCACCCTTCTGTTTGCGTTTTTTTTCTATCTCGTTCTCATATCTCTTTTTTGCCTCCAGGTAGGCAGATATGACGCACTCTCTCCTTCTGGGAGCTGCGTAGGAGATCCTCTTCTTCTTCCTGGTCATATCTTTTTTCAGGGTTTCTATTTCCTTTTTCCACCAGGGTGGATCGAAGCTTTTCCTTTTTTGCTTTAACTTGGGGATATGTTTTTTGGCGGCTTGTATATTTTTCCACTATCATGTTAACCCTGGCCTTGTTGTCCGATTTCTTAATGTCCTCTACGTTTATTCCGTTTTCTGTCATGTCCGACCTTTTGTTTTTATTTTTTTAACCACCTGCATAGAGTCCGCGTCTTAAAAACTAACTTATCTTACTTAAAAAAGGACATATTGATAGGTTTATAATAAGTTTTAAAAATATAATTACAATGTGGATTACGCTATGAGAATGAATTAACATTATATAAGTGACACTTGTTTTTGGTATTACAATTTTGTATGAATAATATAACTACAGTGGTGCTTATGACTAACATCTTTTTGTTTAAAATATCATTTATATACAGTGGGCGGTAAAAAGGTTCTTATAACTAACATGCAATGCAATTTCCATTCTTGTGTTACATACATTTTGATTAAGATAATTAATAAAAAAAATATATAAAAAAATAAGAGAAAATTAAGAAAAATGCAAATATTGGATACAAAGGATGTGACAAAAAAGTGAATATCCGTGACGATTGTATTGGTACCAGGTAAGGTGGATCGCTCAAGATGTAGATGGTGTGTTGTTGAAATCTTTAAGTGAGTCGATAATTTTAGTAACGAGGTTGAGTAACGATTCGATTGTACTTGGCTGGTTGTCGGATAGGGAATAAGGGTCTCTGCTTTTCCTATGTTTCTGTAAGTGAGTGTGTCTAATTTGTGTGAAACGTGGACATTCTTGTATAAGGTGTTCGAGTGTTTGTGTGGTGTTAGGGTCGCAAGGACATGTGTCGTTGTCGGTGATGTGAAAGCGTTTAAGGTGGTGAGTAAAAGTCTTCTTAGCGTTGAACAAAAAAATGGTTTAATGTTAATAAACTTATATTGCGAAAAGAAAATGATAGTTACAGTGGACTGTATGATAGCGAATAGAACACGAGCGCCGCTGACTTCACTCATTTAGATACGTCGCAAACTTCACTCCTGTTGACATGTTTATTTAGCTGCGTATGCGCCGTAACAGGTGGTCTTTAGCAAAAGAATGTCCGGTGAGAAGTTGTGTTGTTTGAAATGTGGTGGGATATTGATGAATGAATTGTTTGATATTGTGAATGTTGTGTAAGAGTGATTTGGTGTGTTTAGCAGTGGGCTCATCGTTAAAACGGTTTTCCCACAGCGTAGTCGTTACTTGTTTAGCCTGTCTCTTTATATACGTCATAGGGCATTTGTCGTAGAAGTATTTTAAGTGTGATGTGGCGGCGGCTTTAGCCGCAAGGTCAGCTTCCTCGTTTCCAGTGATGCCGGCGTGGCCCTTTACCCAGTTGAACTCAATGTTAGTGTTGGTGTTGTTGCTGATGATATTGTGTATGTCTGTGACTAGGTTGTGTGTATTGTTAGGTTGGCCGATCGCTTGGAGGGCGGCCATTGAGTCAGTGTTGATTGTGTATGTGAGTGTGCTGTTGTTTGTGTTGCTTTGCGAGTGTGTGGTGGCCCAGTTGCAGGCTCTTCTAATTGCAGCTAGTTCTGCTTGAAAAACTGTGCATGTCGGGTGTAGCTTTCGCTTCCACCTGTGAATAATGTTGTCTGTGTCGGGGGAGTAAGCAATGAATGCCGCACCCGTATGTCCCGTTTCTTGCTTACTCCCGTCGGTGTTTATGTTTATGTTATTGTCTGAGGTATGTTTGTTGATATTATTTTTGTATGTGGTGTATTTAATGAGAGGCCTGGATGCTAGATGTAAGAATTTGGTGAAGTGTGTTGGTTGTTCAACTGGGATGTCGTCTGGTAGGAAGCTGCTGTGTCCTTTAGTTCAGTTTAGTTCTCTATCTCACGGGATTCGAGGACTTTAAGGTCTAGCGGGACGAATCCAGCGAGAGCGATAACGGCATTGGTAGATACATTTTTGAATGCTTTAGTAGCCCGGATAGCGAAGCCACGTTGAGTTTTTAATAAGAGTTTTTTGTTGTACCTCTTGCTTGCTACGTGGCCCCAGATGGAGGCCCCGTATGTAATTATTGGTTCTATTACCATTTTATAGATTAGTCTGATATTTTCTGGGTGTGGTCCCCAGGTAGGTCGTGTGTATGTGGTGAGTTTATTAAATATATGAAGTGCCTTGGTAGTAATGTAAGTGACGTGATGTCTGTAAGTGAGTTTGTTGTCTATTATAATACCGAGGTATTTTATCTTGTGTGTGAATTGAAGTGGAGAGTTGTCAAAGAGGATTTTGCAATTTTGCGCCTGGGTAGAAAAAGCAATAGTTTGGGTTTTGTCTGGGCCGAATTTGAGTTTGACCCCCTCGCCCCATTCTTTAATAATATTAAGTGTGTTGTTGGTTTTTTGTTCTAATGCATGAATGTCCGTGTCTGATGTAATGAGGATTATGTCGTCTACAAAGGCTTGTAGATGACATCCTGTGGGTAGGGTGGTGTTAAGGAGTGAATTTAGTATGATGTTCCAAAGGATGGGCCCGCAGGCCGATCCTTGAACGCATCCCTTTTGTGTGTATCGTGTGGTTCGTGTATTGCCAATTTGCAGGGTGACTGTTCTATTGGTGAGATAGTTTTGTAAGACTTTAAAAATGTCGCGTGGGCATTGTACAGCTCATAATCCACTCAACACCGCAGGCCACCAAGCGTTATCGAAGGCGGCTTTGATGTCGAGGGATACGGTTATGGTGTGTTGTTTGTTATGTTTTGCCGTGTGTATGATGTTAAGTGCCTCCTGCAAGGCGTGTACTGTGCTGGTTTGTTAGCAATTATGTGCTTTGTAAGTAAGGCGTTTTTTTTTTTTTTTTTTTTTTTTTATTGATCTTGTAGGCCTACCTCCCCGTCGACTCACGCCCCGGGGCCGAGGAAGCTAAGCTCAAATAAGTTTTTCAGAAAACGTTTATTTATTAGAAGTGAGTACAATATATTTGGACATGGGTGAGGTGGTTGAGGGCCAGTTTTGCTATTTGATACATGTTCTTTCCCTCAACCACCTGCATAGAGTCCGCGTCTTAAAACTAATTTAATTATTTATTATAAAGTAGAAATATAAAACGGTAAATCAAAATAAGTTAAACAGGTTAATTACAATAAAAATGAGGTTATGGAAATGAATTAACAATTATGTGAGTGACATTAGTGAGTGGATGATACAGTTCTTAATATTAGTACAAAAGTGCTTATAACTAACATTTACGGAATATACGGAATAGTGTATCGTGGACATTCCTCGATGAGGTGTTGTAGCGTTTGTGTGGTGTTAGTGTCGCATGGGCATGTGTCATTGTCGGTGATGTGGAAGCGTTTAAGATGATCTTTGGCGAAGGAATGCCCAGTGAGGAGTTGTGTTATCTGAAACGTGATGGGATATGTATTTATGAATTCTTTGATGTCATGAGTGCTGTGTAAAAGGGATTTAGTGTGTTTAGAAGTGGGTTCGTCACTGAATCGGTTTTCTCAAAGCCTAAAAGTTTCGAGTTTGGCCTCTCTTTTGATATATGTCTTAACCCAGTTGAACTTGATGTTAATGCTAGTGTTGCTGCAAATGGTTTGATGTATGTCTGTGACTAGGTTGTGTGTGTTGTTGGTTTGGCCGATCGCTTGAAGCTCGGCCATTGAGGTGTTAATGATGTATGTGTGTGCGTCTGGATTTGTGTTGCTCTGACAGTGTGTGGTAGCCCAGTTACAAGCTCCCCTAATTGCTACCAGTTCCGCTTAGAAGACTGTGCATGTCGGGTGTAACTTGCGCTTCCACCTGTGTATGATGTTGGCTGTGTCTGGGGCGTAAGCTATGAACGCCGCCCCCGTCTGTCCTGTGTCTTGCTTACTCCCATCCGTGTATATGTTTATATTGTTTGTTGCAGTGTGTTTGCTAATGTTGTTCTTGTATGTAGTGTATTTTATGGAGGGTCTGGAGGCTGGGTGTAAGAGTTCAGTGAAGTGAGTTGGTCGTTCAACTGGGATATCGTCTGGTATGTGTTTGCTGGTCCCGTTGATTCGCGCGTTCTCGATATCGCATGATTCGAGGACCTTGAGGTCCAACGGGACGAATCCGGCGAGAGCGATTGCGGCATTTGTCGATACATTTCTAAATGCCCTTGTGGCTCGGATGGCAAAGCCACGTTGTGTTTTTAATAACAGTTTCTTATTGTACCTTTTACTGGCTACGTGGCCCCAGATGGAGGCCTCGTATGTGATAATCGGTTCTATTACCATTTTGTAAATTAGTCTGATGTTCTCAGGGTGTGGTCGCCAGGTGGGTCGTGTGTATGTGGTGAGTTTATTGAAAATATGAAGTGCCTTAGTTGTGATGTAAGTGACGTGATGTTTGTAAGTGAGTCTGTTGTCTATTATAACGCCGAGGTATTTTATTTTATGTGTGAATTGAAGAGGAGTGTTGTCAAAGAAGATTTTGCAGTTTTGCGCCTGGGTAGTAAAGGCAATAGTTTGGGTCTTGTCCGGGCCGAACTTGAGTTTGACCCCCTCGCCCCATTCTTTAATGATGTTCAGTGTGTCGTTGGTTTTTTGTTCTAGTGTATGAGTGTCAGTGTCTGATGTAATGAGAATTATGTTATCTGCAAAGGCTTGCAGATGACATCCTGTGGGTAGGGCGGTGTTTAAGAGTGAGTTTAGTATGATGTTCCAAAGGATGGGCCCGCAGGCCGAACCTTGGACGCATCCCTTTTGTGTGTGTCGTGTGGTGCGTGTATTGCCGATTTGCAGGGTGACTGTTCTGAGGTAATTGTGTATTAGTTTGAAAATGTTGCGTGGGCATTGTACGGCTCGTAATCCACTCAACACCGCAGGCCACCAAGCGTTATCGAAGGCGGCTTTGATGTCGAGGGATACGCCTATGGTGTGTTGTTTGTTGTGTTTTGCCGTGTGTATGATGTTAAGTGCCTCCTGCAAGGCATGGACTGTGCTGGTTTGTTCTGTGAACCCGAACTGACATCGGCTCAGTAGGTTATGACTATGTGCTTTGTAAGTAAGGCGTTTGGTAAAAAGTTTCTCGAGGACCTTCCCGAACACGGGTATTAGACCGATTGGTCGGAAGGAGCCAAGGCTAGAGTAATCAGGATTGCCGGGTTTAGGTATTATTTTAACTATTGCTTCCTTCCAAGGTGGGAAGTGTGCTATTTGTAAACATCGATTGAAAAGGTTTGTGGTCAGGTCCGGGTAATTGCGAGGCAGGAACACCAGGCAAATGTCGCTGGTGAGGTGATCATTCCCTGGTGCTTTGGTGTGTCGGATTGTGTACAAGATTGGTAATGACATTTTAATGTAAAACAAAGAAAACAATATGCGTAGTTATTATGAGAAAAAGAAGCGTAACAATAGTGATATTTTAGTTCCAGAATTGAGTATGTACAGATGAATTCAGTATAGTAAGGTATTTAGTACAGTGACTTTGCAGGAATGTTATATAAGTATGAATTGAGATAATATGTTAATAGGTCACAGTGATGAGCACATCTGTCTGACTAAAATATTAGCACATGTGAACAAGTAAATTAAAATTGAAATTGAAGACAAAAATGTTAAAATGTAGAAAATTAAATATTTTAAAGAAAATAAAAATGTAGATAGAGCTTTGAATTCCAAGGC
The DNA here is from genome assembly GCA_963693355.1 of Pontia daplidice. Taxonomy (NCBI): domain Eukaryota; kingdom Metazoa; phylum Arthropoda; class Insecta; order Lepidoptera; family Pieridae; genus Pontia; species Pontia daplidice. The sequence goes on along the minus strand of CAVNZL010000106.1, from coordinate 83,302 downwards.
AACAAATGAAGTTCCGCAAGTAAGGTGGATGATAGCCTAAAGTTGTGTTGTATAAGTGAGATTGTAGAGGGTGTATACGGTGAGTTGATGCGTTAATTAGGGGAAGGAAGGAATGTGGGGGTAATATATGTGTTAAGGTGTGCAATATGTGTGATTTAGTGTGTTGTGTTATCGTGTGTACTTGTTGGAATAACTGTTTTGTATTGTAATATGTGAATAGGCCATATGTGTAAATGTGTATATGTATATGTATTTGTGTATGTATATGTATATGTATATGGAGGCTCCCCAAGAGCCAGTGTCGCGCGCTAAGGTCGCGGTCAACTACAATGTCTGAGCGAGTGTGAAGTTGTATGAATTGTGAAATGTGCAAAGTGAGTTGTGTGGTATGGTTTCCTGTTGGAAGCGAAACCTAATATTTAGTGTTATTGATTAGAGTAATTGTGATTAGGCGTAGTTGACTTTGGCCTCAACGCGGGCACGCATGGCTCTTACCTTGGGGCAGCGCTCAGAGTCGGCGCGGTGTTGAGTGTCAGTGTTGGTCTTGTGTACTGTGTTGTGTTCTGAGCAGTTAGTGCATTTTAGTGTTGGCTCCTTGCACTCAGCCGTGGGGTGTTTAGCTGAGCACTTGGCGCATGTGGGTGTGTTGTTGGGGCATCGACTTTTGGTGTGGCCAAAGTTTAAGCCAAACATTGCCTAAACGGTGAAAAATTACTGCAATGCACACGTTGCATGCCTATGTTCACTTTGCCTAGGTCAGCGAACGCTTTCCAGGCAGAGGGTGTGGTGTTCAGGACTGTATTATATAAAGTAGTGTTGCGGTTGTTAGCAAGAAATTTAATTGTGAAAGTGTGGTTTGATAGTGTTGGGTTTTGGTCTTTGATTGTGTCGATGAGTTCGAATTCCGGTGTGTTTTTTGAGATTCCCTTGATGATTATCATCGGGTTGAGGCGCTTCTCCTCCTGTGCCTTAATTGCGTTGTTAGTCTGTAATTTTGTAAGTGTGTGTGATTTATGGTCTTCGGTTTCGAAGACCATCTTGATTTTATTGTTTGAAAGGGGAGTGATTTTAAGGGGTGCGTACCCGCCGCGACGGAAATCTACGGTTTTGCTTACCTGCGTTAGAAGTCTCTCGGTGGTGTCAAAACCCTCTCCCGATACCACAATGGAGGGGCCTGTGGGTTTAGGTGTAGCGGCGGCGGTGGCATATGTGCTGATTTTATGTGCATTGTTGTGTTGTGGGGATTCCGAGGGTATGGATTTGGGTGGTGATTTGAGTTGTTTCGTAAAGGCGCTCAATGCCTTGTTCGAGTCCTCTAACAGTTTCGTGTGTTGGTCTAGCTTGCTGATGAGTAGTGTGGTGTTGATGTTGATTTCAGTGTTTGTGTTGTCTGTTTTGTCCGTTTTGGGTGGGGGGAGTTGAGGGGGGTTTGTTGGGGGATGGTTTGGGGGAATCCAGGTGAGCGACGACTCCGAAAAGTCCATCGATCGCCTCAGTAATGGCTACCTTCAGCTCTGTTTTCAGATTTCTGGAGGCGGCGATGGCGTCTAAACCCTTTCGCCTAAGTTCCCTTGCCCTTATGATGTTAGAGGGTTCTGCAGGATGGTCTTTGCGGGTAAAGGCTGGGCTCAGCATCTCAGCCAGAGTCCGCCTGGCAGTGGGATTGGAGGATGACGGCGAAGGGGTGGTCGGGTTCGACGTTTTGGGAGGGGTTCTGGGGAGCATGATTAGGGTGGGGGTGGGGGGTGGTCGGAAGTGATGTCTGAGTAGTGCGTTGGAATCGCCTTCCAAAGACAATTCAAACGATACTAAACACGAGGGGGTGGGGAGGGGGGGTTGAGATTTTAAGGGGGGGGAGGGAAATTCAGTTTGGGGGGGTGAGGGGAGGTTTTGTGAGCGTCTGTATGTGTGTATTCGTGTTGGCCTTCGAAAGCCGGTTCGATAGAGCCCAAGCTCGGTGTGTTTATGTGAAAGAATGTGTTCAGTGGTTGTTGGGGCTGATCATCCGCCTTACCTGAAGTTTCGTAGAAGGATTGCTCCCAGTCCGCTGCTTAGAATAATCCGATGTTTGGCTTTTTCTGAAAGCCCCCGTCGAGTTCTGTCCAATGGTGTGGGTGGTGATGCCAACGCTGGTGATCACCAGGAAAATTACTTCCTGGTGGAGCTGGTAATGATGGTCGAAGTGGTGAAGCGGCTTGGTCCGTAGAAGACAAACTTGGCAGATATTATGGTGTAAAGATTAAATTTATTGGTGAGGTGGTTCCCTTGGAAACCCTGGGTTGAAGATAAAAGCTGCTGATATCTCCGGAACCGCTCGACGGAAAATTATAATTTTGGTGTCGTCTGGTGCGCAAGACGACGCCGGTGCTGCTGTTATGGATTGGAAGTTATGCGTTGTTTGGAGGGCGTTTGAACGCAAAAACCAGTTTTTGGGTGGTTTGAGGGGCGATCGGTGCTCCGATTTTCAGTATCAATACATCAGGCGATAGTTCTTGATTTTGCCTATGATTTTGTACAGTTGTTTTAAATATAAGTTGAAGCGCCGTGATTTGGCGCCTTAAAAACTATAAAAATATAGTTTTTAGCCCCTGAAAAATCGGATTTCAGTCCTATTGATATAAATTTGATATTAAACGATGCGCCTTAGATCGCTCTTTCGTTAGACTTTAGACGTTAGTTCATACGGATGGGACCTTATTGCAATGAAACTCACATGACGGACAGTAATATAATGCGTTTATTATTAGAGAATATTGATTTATATAATAGGCATACACACACAAGCACACATTTCCATACTTATACACTACACCTCCCATGGGAAAGAGAAAAAAAAATGATTGAATGCATTTCTTTTTCTTCAAATCTATAACTAAGATTAAGCTACACTTAAACTTAAATATACATTTTATATTATTGATATTATTTTTATAATACAACTCTCATGTTATTAAAAAAAATAGTTCCATATGAAATAAAATATAAATTGATAAGAATAGTATCTTAAAAGTACTTATGGTAATATGAGATGAATACAATATGTTTAGACGCACGCGCAACTTGCGGCAGCTTTATAGCTAAACAATAACATTTATAGCATAACATATTGTTTAATAACTTATATTTTAAACCTTATATAACTTAATCATAATACAATTTTGTACGATCCTTATGTACCAAATCAACTTTACCCTTAATATTTACTTCTACGTTAGGTGATAAGTCTCTTATCACTGTGTATGGTCCGGAGTATAATTCCGAAAGCTTGTTCCCAGTTTCATTTTTAATTAATATCTTATCATTATGCTTATAACGTATTGGATTTAAATACTTATCATACCTACTTTTTCTATCTAATTTACTTGCTATCAAATTTCTACGAGCTTCTGTCTGCGACACTTGCAAACGATACTTTAATTCAAGGGGATAGCTGTCATAATTGTACAGAGGGTCTACAGATTTTGATAAACTACTAGGCAAATTGCATAACTTTCCGTACACGAGTTCGAATGGAGTAAATTTTGTCGATATATGTACAGTCGTATTATACGCAAAGCACCAGAATGGTAGCCACGCACTCCACATGTCCGGTCGGTTCTCTGTTTTAATTCGTAAAAATGAACCAAGATTTTTGTGGGAGTTTTCTAGCGCTCCGATGCTTTGGTGATGATACGCTGTGGAATTTAACTTTGAAATATTAAGCAGTTTACATACCTCTTTGAAGGTGTCGGACATGAACTCTGTACCCCTGTCTGTAGCAACCTCCCTTGGAACACCATACTGGAGTATGAAATTATTCACGAATACTCGTGCTACTTCTGTTGAAGTTTTCGTTACAAGTGGGAATGCACATACATATTTTGACAACTCGCATTGTAAAGTTAAAATATAAGTATAGTTATACGAGTCCCTATCAAGTGGTCCCACAAGGTCCAAAAATATCTTCTCAAACGAGGTATGTGCTGTCGAGGTAATGACCATGGGCTCTTTAGTAATCGCAGTGTATTTTTGTTTTTGGCACTTTGGACATTTTTTAACAAAATCAGTTACGTCCTTTTCTATTCCAGACTAGAAATAGTATTTCCTTATATTATTAATCATTCGCCGCTTGCCCGCGTGGCCACTCGTGGGCAATAAATGAAAATCATTAAGTATCACTTTTCTATCATGTAAGTTATCTATTCTTTCTACATCTTTTAAAATACAAAGACGAGGCCCCCGCCAATTTACTTTACTTTTTATTTCATTTGCTAGCTTTTCCACAAACACTTTTGTGTCGTTATTCTTTATCAAATATAACTCTTCTATTCTTAAATACAAACAAAACTCACACAGCCTTCTCGCAAATGCGGCTCGCGTCATTTGCAATCGAATGGCCGGGTTTATGTATATAACCATTTGTTTATTATCGTAAGAAAAAATGTTATTTTCGTACTGAATTCTATTATCCTTTCTCAATTTTTCTAAACATTTCTCTATAAACCTAAGCTCTACTGCATCTTTCGGCTTAATCTCGGTTTCTACAAGCCTCGGTTGATCAGACCACTGGCCAGCAGAAACGGTATCACCTGAAAGAGTATTCTCTTCCATTCTTGCCCGGGCTCTAGTTATTATTCGAACACATTCATTCATCTCTGTCAAGTCCTTAGACGTCACAGTCATACGGGATAATGCGTCTGCAGCCGCATTGTCCTTTCCTTTCACATACTCTACCACATAATCATATTCTTCTAGAGCTAATCTGAACTTGAGCAACCTACTTGACGGATCTTTCAAACTAAACAAGTATATAAGAGGTTTGTGGTCCGTAACTATTTTGAAACTACGTCCGTATAAATAGGGTTTAAAATATTTTACTGCCCAAACTACAGCCAAAAGCTCTTTTTCTATAGTTGGATAATTTCTCTCAGCCTTGTTTAAACCTCTACTAGCATAAGCAACTGGTCGTCCATCCGAGTTAGATAAAACAGCCCCGATCGCGTAACCCGATGCGTCGGTTTGTACAATAAATGTATTACCTTCCGATAAATCAGGATATTGCAGAACCGGTGGCGTTATCATACATTTTTTTAGAATTTCGAAAGAATTTTGGCATGTCAAATCCCAATTAAACTTAATGTTTTTCCTACATAAATAATTTAAATGGTAAGCAATTTCAGCAAAGTTTGGAATGAACTTTCTATAGTAGTTAGCTAAGGCCACAAACCTTTTGACCTCGGCGGTGTTTTGAGGTACAGGGTAATTTTTAATTTTAGAAACTTTTTCAGGATCCGGTATTACTCCATCGGCTGAAACGACATGTCCCAAGTAAAGTAATTCCTTCTTAAGAAAGTCACACTTGATTGGATTCAATTTCAGATTAACTTTTCGTAATTTTTCAAAAACCTGAATTAAGTTTTTATTATGTTCAGACAAATTACGTCCAAAGATTACTAAATCGTCCTGGTAACAAAGGCACTTTTCATAATTTAGACCTGCCATTGCTATTGTCATCATTCTTGAGAACGAGCTGGGACTTGTCTTAAGCCCCATAGGCATTCTAGTCATTTGAAACTGCCCAGAACAAAAAGCAGTATATTTTCTACTTTGAGGTTCAAGGTCAACATTATAAAAGCCTTGGTTCAAATCTAAATGAGTGAAGTATATACAACCCGATAGTGAGTCTAATATCTCATTAATATTAGGTAGCGGAAATTTGTCATCAACTATGCAGTTATTTAATTTGCGATAATCAATGACCAATCGCCACTTTTTTTCTCCGTTCAAAGATTTTTTTGGCACTAAAAGAATGGGACTAGACCATTGACTATTGCATGGCTCTATAATACCCTGATTTAACATATTATCAATCTGTTTCCTTACTTCCCCCTTCTGAGAATGTGGCAGCCTATAAGGTTTGGAATACACTGGGGTTACATTTGGTTTTAAAGTAATAGAATGTTCATATATATTAGTAGTAGTTAGCCGATCTCCTTCTAAATAAAATAAATCATTATACTTTGCACAGATATTTTTTATACTAGTTTGTTCCTCTGAATTTAAGTGATTCAAGTTAAGTAATGGGAATAATTTTTTAACTCTCTCGGAATTTTTTACTGGTTTCTCAAAAGTACAGATATTATACTCACTAGCTCTGTAAATAATAGGCTTTATGTCGGATAAATTTACTTCTGTCTCAGTCGTGTTTAAAATCTGTATAGGTAACTTTCCATCAACGGGTTTAACTAAGGTATTGGCAATATAAATTCCTTCTTTTATTCCTAACGCACAAACTACGCATTCTTCTGTTAAATTGGTACTAATAAAGTGTATAACTTCACATCTAGAAGGAATGGTCAAAGACGTTTTATTGACAATTAAGGGCAAACAAATTTTCAAATTATTATTCCAAAGTGTCAATGTATTACTTTCGAAGTTTTTTATATTTGTTTAAAAATTCCTGACCCAGTATACCACTAGCTTTACATGGCAACGATTTGAAAACAAAGAATTTATGCGTGATCATCAGTTTCTCTATATAAAGATTAATGTAAACATATCCAATGGATTGTACGTTGCCCCAATACCATTTACGACAAGATTATTATGATAAATTGGAATATTAAGTTTTAAAACATGCTCATATTTAATAGCAGAAATTGATGCCCCCGTGTCAATTAGCCACGTAGATGGAATGTTTTTCTGTAAGTTAAATGTAACGTGACAAACATTATTGCATGATAAAATTACATTTTTAGTCACGAAAAAACGTATCCTCCGAAACCATTTTATTCTCTGTTTTATTCTCATGATTATCTTGTGAATCTGGGTTTGTCAAAATATGCATGTGCGGTTGTCGTTTACCGGGATACTTAGTTTTATTATAAAAGTACCTACCTCTGCTTGGTCCACGGCCGCTAGCGCGAGGTACTTGCCAACCGCGCCCAGGGAATGAGTGTGAGTAACCTGGTCGTGGCTGTGCCCGACCCCGAGCAGGGTTGAATGATGTAAAGGTCCTATACTCCGCTCTACGGTGACCTCTAAAATTACTTGATCGGGAAAAATTATTATTATTATTTTGTCGAAAAGCCATAATATCAGCGGAGGTTGAGGGAGTTGACATATCCTCATCTATGGCCGCTTAAACGGCATTACTTAAAGAAGAAAATTTCCTCGCTGAAATTATTGTACTTAATCGCCGATTTCTCAATCCGTCGGCGAAACTCTTTATAGCTTGTTTTTCATTTAGAGGCTTTAGTACCTTAAAAGATTCTGAGTTGCCATCTGATTGAGAAATCGTTAGATCAACAAACAAGTCACAAATCTGTTTTCCATACTCGTCTATAGAAAGATTATTTTGCCTGATATTCAACAACTTATGCTGAATAGCTGTTGCCGATTTTTTAGGCAACAAATTAATTTTCATCGCGTTTATTAAATCACTGACGGTGTCATATTGCGAGTCGAGTTTTAACTTTGCCGATTGAGACAGGCGGCTTCTTAACACAAAATTAATTAAATTTTTGTGGGAACTTTGTTCTATCTCCGATTGATAGTACTCAATGCCATCAATAAGTTGCTTTTCGCTCTCCTCACAGCCAGATAAAACTGGTAATAAGCTTAATGCGATTTTTAAATCAAATTTAGCCATTTTTAATACTGTATTTACAGATGAGTCGCTACACAAGTTTGAAATTTCCTCATACACTTTGAAAAAGTCTGAACTTAACTGATCAATTTTTATGGAGTCCTGACAAGATATTTGAATAGGAAGTAATTGTTTTAAAATAGCATCAAAATCATTTACTAATTTTTCAGCTTCCTGACTTTTTTTTTTTAAATAACATCTCCTTTTCTCCTACTCGGACCAATCTTCACTAAATAAGTCCTTATTCTAAGTAAACCGTCATACAAATCACATAAATTAGTGTACATTACCTATATCTGTATTATTTCACTACACTAAACGAACTCACTCACTAAAGCACATAAAGTTGGGACTGAATTAAAGTAACAGGTTACTTGACGTGTGAGGGACAGGCTTCCGCTGGTCTCGCGTTGTACTCGCACCTTTCGCACCCGACTCCACTAGGGGATGCCCTCACAGCGCGAGCTCTCCATGAAGAACGCTGCATGAGCACCCTAGTTATTTGATCCTGGTTCCATCGGCGATGGCACCGCTTATAGACTTTGTAAATCATACAGATGGCACCAACAAAAAGTAAACAGCTTATAAATGTGAGGACAATGCCAACCGCCGAAAGGCGGAACTTGAAATTTTCTATTGTGGCAGAATTAGGACCTCCATTTTGGTTGATGAAGACCCCATCCTTCTCAACCCTTGATTGGCACACTATACACGAGCGCCTCGTAGAAGGTTTAGAGAAATTCCCATGTCATCTCGCGCTCGCGCTCGAGGCAGGGTCGCCATATACGGATGGGACCTTATTGCAATGAAACTCACATGACGGACAGTAATATAATGCGTTTATTATTAGAGAATATTGATTTATATAATAGGCATACACACACAAGCACACATTTCCATACTTATACACTACAATGTAACAGAGTGTATATATATATATATATAAAATTTGGAAGAGTTATTAGAAATTTACTATGAAAATATGAAAAAAGTCTATATCTTTGGAACTGCTTGATGAAATACTGCTTGATGAAAACCGCAAAAACCGGTTTTTTGGTGATATCAGGGTCTGATGCTGTACCGATTTTAGCAATATGTCAGTCGATAGCCCTTTGTACGGCGAATAGCCCTATGTAATTTGCGTGTCCGTATCTAGAAGCGCCGTGATTTGACGACTGAAAAACTAGTTTTCAGCCGCTGAAAAATCCAGTTTTCATCAGATGTGTGTGTGTTCGTGAGTAGTATCAAACGACGCGCCTTGATGAGGACTATCGAATGGTGTATTTAAACTGTGTGGTCATAGATTGATTTAAAAAGTTATTAAGTTTTTACCGGAATTTTGGTCACCAAATCCTCAAATAGGAATCCTTATCCCTCAAAAGTAAGTCGAAATGTGCACCTTAACGCGGTCTACACATTGAAACACAATTTTTGGAGCACTATTAGTATTTTTAAAATCACAAAAACTAAGTTTTTAACGGTTTTTCACTCAAAAAAAATAGAAAGTAAAAATAATTTAGAATGCACTTTACACAGAAAGATAGAGCGGATTTCCGCATCTACTGGTATACTAATTGTCACTGTAACTATTTTTAAAACTTTAATTAAACTTTGTAAGGGCGCGGAGCGACGTGGAGTCGACCGATTTTCGTGGCGTTTGGACGCGGACTGGTTAGGTTAGGTTTTTTTTTTTTTTTTTGCTAGTTGCTAGTGGGCCTACCTCCCCGGCGACTCACGCCCCGGGGCCGAGGAAGCTAAGCTATTGAATAATTTATTCAGTGGGTATCTTTATTGAAATAAAATGTATAAAGGTAGGTGAGGTGGCTGAGTGTCGGCTTCGCTATCGGATACGATCAACCTTCACTGAGCCACCTGCATAGAGTCCGCGTCGTTACATTATAATCATTGTTGATAGTTATTGTGGTTAATACAAATATTGAAAAGTCTTAAAACTAGTTTACAAAAGTTATTAAATAAATTAAAATTACGTAAAACATGGTTATATGACAATTAAGGTAACAAAATAAAATTAAAAAATAAGATATGAAATATACGATAGTGCAAAAGTTGGAAAATTACAACATTGAAATTATGATAGGACATTAAGGTATTTACAAATTAAAAGTACACAATGTAATGAATAAAAGTAAATAATAAGCATAAAAAACTAAGTGATAGTGGGCGCGGGGTAGGGTGGTTGAGGATCCGGCTGCTATTTGATACAAATCCTTCCTCTCAACCACGTCTTGACCCGCGCCATAATTGTAACAATTCGAGTACAAAAAATCTTAGACTAGATGATAGACATTAATCTGAGGATTTAATAATTTAAACTCAGTGGGAGGTGGTTGAGGGTCGGTCATGCTATTGGATACAATCCCTTCCACTCAACCATCTGCATTGTTGTCATGTTTGACGACAGAAAAACATTAAGAAACTATTTACATTGATAAGAGTAAAATAAAGTAGTAGGTTCAAGTGCTCATTTCGACCAATTGAGGAAATACAAAATATAAAATATTAAAATAGAGTAGTATGATTAAGGTTAAACAGTAAAGACAAGGTGTGAAACAAATATGTATAATAAAAACAATTTAGCTAGGCTAGTGGTAGTGGGCGCGGGGAAGGGTGGTTGAGGATCAGGCTGCTATTTGATACAAATCCTTCCTCTCAACCACTTCTTGACCCGCGCCATAATCGTAAGTATTGGAGTACAAAAAATCCTAGACTATATGTGAATATTAATCTAGGGATTTTATAATTTAAACCCCGTGGAGAGATGGTTGAGGGTCGGTCATGCTATTGGATACAATCCCTTCCTCTCAACCATCTGCATTGTTACCGTGTATAACAATCAAATATCATGAGAAATTGTACACATGAAGTTATAGAAAAAATACGATAAATTAAAACAAACAATTCCGAGTGACAAAGAGAAACATTAAGAAAAGTAAATTATAAAATGGCAAGTTATATTCTTAATTAACAATAGGTTTCTGGAATATATAGTGCAGCAGCTTATACATCGCAGGTAAGGTGGGTTACAGCCTAGTAATGAGTTGAGATGATAGAGTGTTGTTTGTTGAGGAAGTGTGTAGTGAGTTACATGATAAAAACAGTGTGGGGGTCGTTCAAGTTTTGATATGTACATTGCATGTTTGTGTATTGTGTAGTCGAGTGTGTTATGTATCTGCTCTGTGTTTTGAATAAAGTGTGCATGAATTTAAATGTAATTTATTTTGGCTTCCACGCGGGCACGCATGGCTCTGGCCTTCGGGCAACTCTCCGAGTCGGCACGGTGTCGAGTGTCTGTTTCTGTTTTGTGTACGGTGTTGTGTTCGGCGCAGTTGTTGCATGTAAGTGTTTGCTCCTTGCACTCAGCTGTCGGGTGGTGAGCTGAGCACTTGGCGCAAGTGGGTGTGTTGGTGGGGCATCTACTCTTAGTATGGCCGAAGTTTAGGCAGTTCTGACACTGCCTAAACGGTGAAAAAGTCCTGCAATGGACGCGTTGTATGCCTATGTTTACTCTGCCTAGATCGATAAAGGCCTTCCAGGCAGAGGGTGTAGTGTTGAGTACGGTGCTGTATAAAGATGTGTTGCGGTTCTTGGTTCTCCCGGGCCCGCTCGTGCTCCTCTTTCTGTGACAGGACTGCTTTGGCGAATGCCTCCACAGCCTGCCAAGCTCGTTTATTCCCAACCATGGCCGCTACCAAGGCCGGGAGCGATAGATCAGGTCCAGTAATTGTGCGCAGGGTATTCCTCTCCGGATCCCAGGCTGCGCATGTCGCGATGGTGTGTTGCGGGGTGTCTGTGAGACACCCGCAATGGTGGCACATGGGGGTGGCTTCGCGGCGGGCTACCTTGAACAGATATTTGCCAAAGCATCCGTGGCCGGTCAGCAGCTGTGTGAGATGGTATGACAGCGACCCCCATTGTCTGTCAGTCCACGGGCGAAGAACGGGCCGAATGGCTTCAAGAGTCCAGAGACCCGCTCTCGCCGTCATCAAATCTTCCTCCCATTTTCGAATAGCCATCTCCTTTGCCTCGGCTCTCCACACCCGAACTATGTCTAGAGGCGGTTCCGCGCCTTCCCTACGGAAGCTGTCTCTTCGCCAGAAGACTTCTGCTAACGCAACCGCATCGTGGTACCACGGAATCGTACCGGCAATTGCGCATACCGCGTCGAAAGATGCAGTGCGGTACGCCCGTGCCACCCGGATCGATGTGACTCGTTGCGACCGCCTGAGCACCGCCTTATTTTGGGCGTTCAGTCCTATAGCGTTGGCCCATATCGGACAGCCGTACAGGGCCTTCGCCCGAACAACGCCAGCAAAAAGCCTACGACACGAGTCGCGCGGCCCGCCTACGTTGGGCATGATGCGGCTCAGTGCCCCCTACAACAATATGCGCGCCCGATGGAATAGGCCTTCGAGGACCGTGGAAGGCTATGGCCTCGGATTTATCAAGGGCGACTCGCAACCCGAGATCCCGGATGCGAGCTACCACTTGAGCTACGCCAGCGGTTGCTCTGAGGGACGCATCTCTGAAGCTCTCCCCTGACGCTACGACCAGGGTGTCATCCGCGTAGCAAATGATTTGCACGCCGCGGGTCAAAACCCCTCGCAGCACCTTGTCATAACCGATGTTCCACAAGAGTGGGCCTAAAACCGATCCTTGTGGAACTCCGCACCTGACTTGAAACCTCTTCCAATTATCCCTCACCGGATAGATAATCTCTCGATTACGGAGATAGTCGACGATGGTCTTAATTAAATACGACGGCACCTGGTGAAACAGGAGGCCGTTTATTATGGCGTCCCAGGGAAGGGTGTTAAATGCGTTTGCGATGTCAAGAGACACTGCAATCACCACCCCCCCTTTTTGAATCGTCTCTTCCGAAATCTCCCTGAGGCGGGCAATGGCGTCAATGGTAGACCTTCTCTGCCGAAAGCCATATTGGCATTCCGAAAGGTCCGGTCCAACGGATGACAAGTGACGCGTTATGCGATACGAGATTACTCGTTCTAAGAGTTTGCCCGCCTCATTGAGAAGAACGATTGGTCTGTACCCAGAGGGGGAATCAGCTGGCTTCCCTTCTTTCCGGAGTAAGACCAATCGTCCGGTCTTCCAAACATTGGGGAATGTCCCGCATCTCAGGCATTCGGTCAACAGTGCCCGAAGCCGGTCTTCTAATCCGTGCTTTAGGGTCAGAGCTAGCACTTTGCCATGATGACCGTCCAGTCCCGGCGCAGTCTTCTTGGTTGTCATTTTATCTGTGGCCATTTTCAGCTCCAGCTCCGCGGATTCACTGAACCTTCCGGTAGACCGGCAGTTCCGACGTCAGATGGTGAGGTACCCTTACAACCGGTTCTCGTAAGAGAACAAAAATGTTGTCAGAATTGCGATTCAGGGCTCCGTTTCGGCGCTAGGGCTCCGACAACGTTATCACGAAATGGCGTTGTCGGCCCTTTTTCCGGAGAAAATTCCGCAAAAATCTGTTTCTTATAGTAAAAATCTGAATTTTTCAGGGATGAATCTTCAATAGTTGCGCTAGGTAATGGTATAATAAAAAGGGTATGTTGTAGATCTTCCTCCGAAGTTATAAGGCGGCAAAGTTACGGTAAGATTACCACTTTCTGCAAATGGCCGGTAAATATTTTTCAGGAGGTCGCCCCGGGATAGCACGGCTTTCCAGGTATGTCGGATCAAAAGTTAGCCACCACGTGGTCGACACGTGGTTGGAGTGAAAAAATTCAATAACTTGGAAAGTCTTACTCTTAAAAATCCAAAAATTTGTACACAGATACACTTCACTATTGCGCACTTTTTAACACTAAAAAACCGATATGTCCTCGATCTTAATTAGATGCCGCACGCAGAAAACACTCAAAATTAACCTCGAAAATGCAGTTTTGTATGGAAAATTTCCTGAAATCTTCCCGAAATACGGCGAGTGATACACCAAACGATTCGTCGCACTGAGCTGAACACTTTGACGTATAGCACTGGTTAATTCGAAAAATATACTATTTTTATGATTTTTTTGAACACGGAGCGGAGAGTTTTCGATGTTTGCACTAAGGCGGGAGGCGCGCGACTGGTTAGGTTAGGTTAGGTTTTTTTTTTTTTTTTTTTCATCCTAGTCGGCCTACCTCCCCCGGCTACTTTCTCACCGGGGACGTTGTCTAAGCTACATCATACATGTTTTCTATCATCCTTCATCAAAATAAAACAGCGGTTTTCCTTCATTTATAGGATCACTTACACTAGTCGATTTACATTTGGAACTATATTTATATTTTTATTATCTTATTTCTAATGTCTGTTTCTTTTATTTACTTCTTTAAATTTACAGTTCAGACCACGCCGCCACGTGGCTCGGTGGCTCTTCCTTTGATAAACTGATTTTTATCCATGGGATAGCCCAGTCCCCATGGCGGCGGGGTCTGGCTGTCTAACGTCTTTGGTTTCATTTAACTTTACTACATAATTTATTATCTTTTTACAAAACTGCTCAAACACTATTTTAATTTCCACGCGAGATACGAACTGGGGGAGCGACTCTTTTGTTATCGATAGATTTGTTCTGTCTTCCAGCTCGTGCCTCGCTGATCCGAAAATAGGACAGTCCAACAACAAGTGTAGTGAGGTCTGCTCCGTGGTACCGTCACATAGGCATGACGGGTCAGGTTTCAGATTGAATCTATGCAAATAACTTGAAAATGGTCCATGGCCCGTCATCATGTGTATCAGGTACGGAGGAGGCCTTTCACGACTTACAATCTTGTAGGCCCGATCTGTGCAAGGAAGAAAGAGTTTTGTGACCGCTGCTTGTGGACCGCTTTCGTATCTTTTTTGCCAGGTTTCTCGGGCAATTGAGCGAATCATTGATTTTATGTACGATACTGGATATTTGTCGTAAGTTGGCTTAGTTTTCATTCGCAGTGCTGCCTCTTTGGCCAGTTCGTCTGCCCTCTCGTTTCCTCGGAGGCCGCAGTGCGCCTTGATCCAGTATAATCGCGTCCTTTTTGATTCCCGCTGCGCTAACGCTAGGTTCTGCCGGGCCTCCACAATCAAGGGGTGCAACGACCTCCCGCTGACCAGCGACTCCAGCACTGACCTGGAGTCAGAGTAGATCGCGTGTTCCGGTTCTGTGCTGCCCCTTATATACTTTGTAGCTCGTGCTATCGCCACAGCCTCTGATTGGAAGACCGTGCAGTGTGGTGAAAGCTTGAACTTCTGGCTTTTGGTTTCGGTGTCGCCTTTCCAACAGGAAAAAGCTGCACCGACCAAGCCATCCGTCTTACTCCCATCAGTAAAGATTTGTGCAGCGGTTTCCGCGCTTGCCGCAAGCTCCTCTTCTGTCGTTATGAGTTCGAAGCGCAATTGCGGCTCTTCTGCTGGGTGGCCTGTGCTGTTATGACTAGCCCTTTTCTCTATCTCTGCATCCCCCGGCAGGCCCTCCCATAGACCTCTTTTTGCTTTGTATAATGTTGCAGCTTCTGTTATTCGGAGGTCGAGGGGAAGGATTCCGGACAGTACCATGGATGCGTTGATAGAGACGGTCCTATACGTCTTAGCTATCTTTTGTGTGAAGGCCCTTTGTATAGAATTTAATTTCTTCTGTACACAGATTTTATGGGCCGCAGTTTCCCATGCTGGTGCTGCGTACATTATCGTTGGTTCTATAACTGCCGTGTATATTGTATGGACTATCTCTGACCTTAACCCCCAGCCGACCTTTGCTGTTTTTGCGACTTGTTTGTAAATATTGGCAGCCTTGCTGCAAACATTGGAAACATGTTCATTAAAAGTAAGTTTTTCGTCCAATGTTAAGGCCAAGTATTCGTACTTTTTTAGCAAGTATGATGTTTGTCCCTCCCATTGACAGGCGTGGTGTGTCATATTTTAATTTATTTGTTGTGATCATTGCCTGTGTCTTTTGGGGTGCAAAGTTCAATTTGTTTTGTGTCCCCCACATCAATACTTGCTCCAGTACCTTATTGCCTTTAGTCTGCAAATTTTCTCCGGTTTGTCCCTCCAATACTATCACTATATCATCCGCAAATGCTTGACAATATACACCATTTTCGTGCATTTCCTTTAGTAACGGATCTATAATTAGGTTCCATAGTAGAGGTCCGCTGATAGATCCTTGGACACAGCCTTTTGTAGTAGCCCTTTCCACTTCTTCCCCGGAATAACGCAATTTAATCTTGCGATTCCGGAGGTAGTCATCATAGACTCTCCTTATGTTTATTGGGCACTTTTCTTCTGCGAGCCGTGTCTTAATTTTTGGCCACCACGCATTGTCGAAGGCGCCCTCTATGTCTAGCGAAAGTATCAGTGTTATTAATTTGTTATCTAAATTTTTTCGTACTCGGTTCACTAGGTCATAGAGGGCGTCGTCTGTACTCTTCTGTGGAACGAATCCGTATTGGTTTGTGGATAGTCTGGGGACTATATGCCATTTTAACCTAGTCACCAGCATCTTTTCGTATATCTTTCCCATCACTGGAAGCAAACCTATGGGTCTATATGATTTGGGGTCCGTGTATACCGCTTTCCCCGGCTTCCTCAGTACCACCACTATTGCTTCCTTCCATTGCTTTGGGAAAGATCCTACGCTGAGAGCCTTGTTGACTATCTTCTGGTATATCGTTGGTTGGCATGTTATTGCTTGTTGGCAAATGTCAGCCGTAAGGCCGTCCCCACCTGGTGCTTTCTTGGGGTTTAGACTACGTGTTGCCTTTTCCAGCTCGAGAGTGAAGGAGGGGTCGACAATATCATTATTGTTTGGTCTCTCGTTCACCCCCTCAGCCTGTGTTCTCACTTGCCTGTGCTTTTCCGTGTCATTATCCTTTCTGTCAGGGGGGAAGAAGGTCTCAGCCAATAACAATGCTGAGCTATTAGGGTCGTGCGTTTTTCCATTTATTATTAGCGGTAGATCCTCCGCCCTCTTTGTCGTCCGATTTATGATTCTATACACGCTTTGCCACATTGTCTCTCTCTCCTGTTTTGAGCAGAACCTGCGCCAGCTCTCTATCCTGGCTTCTTCAACCAGAGTCCTATACTTCTCCTTCTCTTCTAAGTACTCCTTTATTACCTTTCCTCTTCTTATTGGTGCTGCACATCGTATGCGTCTCTTTTTTGTCCTGACTGCTTTTCTTTGTGTTTCCAAGTCTTTATTCCACCATGGCATTATTTTTATAGACTTTTCTTTTATTTTTGGGATGGTTTCCTCAGCAGCTTTTGTTATTGACTCCATGTAGTTTTTTACTAATTCTTCGAGTTCCTCTCTTGTTTTAACCTTTGTGATTGAGTCCTCTGTTACCTGAAGGTCATTTAGCAACTCTGGTACTCTTTGACGGAATTTAGTCCAATCTGCCTTTTTTGTGTTGTATTTTCTAGTCGTTCTGTGTGTTAATATTCCTTTTGCCTTTTCTAACCTAACTTTGAGGGTTATCGCGTTATGGTCTGAGTTTATTAATCCCTCTTCCACACTCCAGTCTTCAACGTATGTTAAGAGATCCTTTGTGCATGTCGTAATGTCCACAAAGCTTGTATATCTCCTACCCCCCCCTCACGGTGTCAAAAGTTGGAATGTTTCCATTGTTGAGAATTTCAAAGTCCCAACCGTGAAGGGTTTCGGAGAGTTCTTCCCCTCTGTGGTCCGTTACAGGGCTACTCCACCATAAGCTCTTCGCATTTGCATCGCCCCCAATCAGGATTTTTCTTTTAAAGCGGTCTTTTATCTCTCTCAGCCTTTGGATGTGATGTTGGACATCATGGGGGTGCGGTTCGAGGTAAAACGAGACTACGACGATTTCCCAACTGTCGGTACAGAGGCTCACCACAACCACATTTGGAGTCGTTAAGTCAGGATATTGTATCACCTTTATCCCAGCATTGAAAACAATTATCGCTGCTTTTGTTGTGTCCCCTTCATTTGTATGCTGATACACTCTCCTTCCTGACATATCCTTCAACCTACCTGTTGATCCGATGTATAGTTCCTAAACTAGGGCCAAAAGGAAGTTTCTTCTTACTGCCTCCATCAGGAGTTCGTTCAGTGCCATTTCTTTTCTTTGGAGGTTAATCTGATATATTGGATAGTCTGTGAGTGTCGCATTGGGGCCCTTAGCAGTAGGCTACCATCACCCTTGCCAGTGCTTCCCTTCGTGTTCTGGTCGGGCACTCAGAGTCGAAAGCGTTGTGATCCGCCTTGATTTTCGAAGCTTTGCAGTTCACACATGTTGGGGGGTGTCCTGTTTCATATTTGTCGCAGTCGACCTTTTTATGTGCCTCCCCGCAGTGTGAACATACTTCTATAGCATTTTCACAGAACTTCCGTGTGTGTCCGTATCCTAGGCAGTTCGTACATTGTATGAGTGGTGACTGATCGTGTGCCACCACTCTCTGTAGTTCTATGTGAACTCGGCCTGCCTCTTATTTTCTGCCACACTTGAGGGGACACCTGCAATATTATATTTTGTAGTAGAGGATTACGGGCCGTTCTTCTTCTTTTAACCGTTATTCTGAAGTCCTCTTTTTTGATATCCGCCAAGATATGCTTGTTTTGTGCTTCTATGAGCTGGATGATCTCTTCGTCGGTGTGGATCTGCAGTACTCCCCTGAGCATTATCAGAGGGTCTTTATGCTTCATAGATTCCACTGTGAGCGTCTTGTCCATTTGCAGTTTTTCAGTTAGGTGTCTTATTTGATCCTCCGCACGACACCCCACTATCACCTTTTGGTCCTTTGATTTTCTAATCGTATCTACTCTAATTCCTGTGGTTTTCGGGTCTATAATCGTGCGGATTTTCTCATATATCTCGGTGTTGGTTTCTTGCTCTGTAGACTTGACTGCTATCGTGTGTATTTTTGGCTTATATTTTGGCGGATGTATTGTTTGTGTTTGTCTTATTTCTTTATTTGCCATAGTGGCTTCAGCATACGTTCTAATCTTTTCGTCAAGTTTTCTTTCTCTCTCTCTTTCCATTTGGTCTTTTTTGTCGAATTCTTTCCTAAGTTCGGCTATTACTCTATCCTCTCTTTCCTCATTTGCCTTTTCTATGCTCTGTCTATATTCTTCTAGTTTATTGTTTTCTTGCTCCATTCTTTTTATTTGTTTTTCAAGTGCCAGCACCATTTCTTTTGCTGACAACGTTTCTACTTCTTCTTCTCTTCTTATTTCTTTTTGTTTTCCCACATCTTCAGGTACTTGTGATTTCCTCTGTTCTAGTTCCTCCTCCGCTTCTTTAACAA
The DNA here is from genome assembly GCA_963693355.1 of Pontia daplidice. NCBI lineage: Eukaryota > Metazoa > Arthropoda > Insecta > Lepidoptera > Pieridae > Pontia > Pontia daplidice. The sequence continues at coordinate 64,407 of CAVNZL010000106.1, read as the reverse complement.
GTTTGTAGAGACGTTTTACTGCTGTAGAGACTCCAGTCTTTATGTCCGTTTTTAGATTTCTTGATTCGCCTAGATGTGCCATCGCTTTAAGCATGCAGTTTTTGGCTTCTCTTTCCCTAGTTTCTTTTTTCAGCTGCTGCATAGGTGACGCCACTTTACTGCTTGCTGCTTCAACGGATCTTTCTTTCTGTTTTGGGCTTTTGTTGGCGACTTGCTCCCAGTTATCAATACTGCGTCTGATTCCTGTAGCTGGTGGAGTACGTATTCCAAGCATTTTAGTTGTTTTTATGATGTGGGTTGTCGACTAGGATTTGTCAAAAATTTTTATAATATGGTCAATTTATTTCTTATTACTAGGATCTACCCCCAATAGGGTGATAGTCGTCAAACTTATATATAGTGCTATCTCCAATAGGACTATAGCTAGGGTTGTTTGAAAACAGGTCCTATTATACTATTTACAATTATCACAGATTTTGATAGACACTTCTATAAGTTATAGGATTTAAATTGCGAGTGTAGTCAATACAATTTTGTTTTATGTCCTTAAATCTTAATCAACTAACTTTAAGAACTAGTCAATTAATGTTGTATAAATAATTGTATAAATCAATAATTAATATATACAATTGTTGTAAAAGGTTAAAACTTAGTCTAGGGTCTACTCCCAATAGGGTAATAGCCGGTCAAATTAATTTTTATACACGATTCTTAATCTAGTCACTTAACCTAAGGTCTACTCCCAAAAGGGTAGTAGCCGAGTCAATATATTTTTAATATTTGATACAATAGTTCTTATCTAGTCATTAAACTGAAGCTATGGTCTGCTCCCAATAGGGTAGTAGCCTGTCAATATAATTATACAACACTTTCCTCTATCTTAAAGTAGTATGATATGTAGAGTCCGTCTTAACAGTAGGTTTCAGCTTAGCAATCCTGTGCTAGACCGCATCCCACCCAAAAATATACACTTAATTTTTAGGACTCTATGTAGAGTCGTCTATACCACCCTCGTCTCTCCTCTTTGAGACCTTTCGTTTGAGGTGTCTCTTGTGAAAATCGGTTTAGTAGTTTTCGAGATATATGGTTTTTAATATTTTCAATATGGCGGACAAAATGGCCGCCAATTTTTTTTAAAGTCCTGTAACTCTGTCAATTTTTGCTGGAGGAGAGAGCGGTTTTCAACGACGTGCTGAGCGCTCCGCGCTCTTGCTGATGATCGCTTCACTTGGGTTTGTAGAGTCGACTCTACTTTTAGTGTTTTTTATTGGATCCACCTGTGGACCTTTGTGAGTTGTTTATAAAGTTGAAAATCCCGTCGCGACCGGACCACCCGTTCGGGAGATACACTTATTTTAGTTTCTTCAAGATGGCGGACAAAATGGCCGCCCTGGAGAAAAACAATCGTATCTCCGGTGTCCGCAGTCCGATCTCGACGCGGTTTTCTCCTAACTTCTTCTCTTCCCCTACCTCTGTTTGTGAGACTATGTTTTGTTATGTGGGAGGTGGGGGGGGGGGGGGTGGAGTATCTGATTTTCCTGATTTATATGTTTAGTTTTCTCTAAAACTATTTACTTTCTTTACAAAATTTTTGACCACAGGGGTTCCTTACTAGCTACTTATTCACTAATTATAGTTTTTATTTTGGAATACTCGGGAACGACTCGGAGAGGGGGGGGATTCGGTGGGTTCTCCCAGAGGGGGGAAATTTTTATGTTTTTACATAAAGTTAATTAGGCTAATTAAATCTTGTATACGTCTAAATCCGCGAAAAACGCACCGTTTCCGAGTTACGGGCGTTCAAAGTTTCACCGATTTTAAAAAATTTCGGATTTTTTGGGGTTTTTTGCAATTTTCCGATTTAGATAATTTTTGGAATGGTATATGGTAAACCTATGTCCCCCAGTCAATTCGAGTATATGAGTGTACACTCATATACTCGGGTGACGTCAAAAAATGCCTATCTCCTACCGTTCCTGAGTTATTCCTGTTTTTAGGAGTTTGTTCTTCCCGTCGAGTTTTCTCGGAAACTGCACAGCCGATTTTCTACTTCTTGACGTCTTCTTGTAGAGCTCGAAGAGGGCTTTCTTTCTTTCTTTTTCTTCTTTCTTTCGTGGTGTGTCGCACGTCGCAGTTTTAACACGGGAACACTGATCACGTGCCACGTGTTTTTTTTTTTTTTTTTTTTAAATTGGATTTTACTTCTCTAAAAATCGGTGTGACCCCTCAATAGATGCAGCTTTTTTTTTTTTGTTTTGGTTTTTTCTTTTTGAAATATTTAAGTTTTTTTTTTTTATGTGTTTTTTAAAGGTTATTTATGTTTTTTGTTAATTAAAAATGTTGTTCAACTCGCCTTTTCAAGACGCGTCGATTGGTGTATAGCACTTGTGTGGGCAAGCGGTTAGGTTAGGTTTTTTTTTTTTTTTTTTTTTGATCTAGTAGGCCTACCTCCCCGGCGACTCACGCCCCGGGGCCGAGGAAGCTAAGCTCAAATAAGTTTTTTCAGAACTCTTGTCTTTATTGGTAGGAATAATAATATTTTTGAACATAAGTGAGGCGGTTGAGGGCCAGTTTTGCTATTTGATACATGTTCTTTCCCTCAACCGCCTACATAGAGTCCGCGTCTTACAAACTAATTATACAAAAAAAGAATTATTATTTAAACATTGAAAAATAAAGTGGAATTATAAAAGTAGGTTTATATGTGCAATTTACGAGGTATCTTATATAAGTTGATGGAAACATGATTATATGAGTGAAGATGATAAGATGATGGTATAGTGATGAGTACAAAGTGCTTAAATCTAACAAGGTATGATGACATGGTTTACTTATTTACATTAAAGCGAGTACAGAGGTGTTTAAAACTAATGCAGTTTACATATGTTTACAGTTATAACACAGTTGTTGATTTATGTACATAATAGTTGCTTAAGAATAAAGGTAAAACAAAAATGGAGTATAGAATTGTAACATTACAATAAAAGACTAATGATGACATTCTATTAGATGTCGGGTAAGGTGGATGACGATCTTACTGTTGAGGGTGGGTTATTGAAATCTTTTAGAGAATCTATGATTTTGGTTACTAGCTTTAGTAGAGGCTTGTTGTCATATAAGGAGTAGGGATTTTTGCATTTTCTGTTTTTCTGTGTGTGTTCGTGCCTGATGTGCGCATAGCGTGGACATTCCTCGATGAGGTGTTGAAGTGTCTGTGTGGTGTCTGAGTCGCATGGGCATATGTCATTGTCAGTGATGTGGAAGCGTTTAAGGTGATCTTTGGCGAAGGAATGTCCAGTGAGTAGTTGAGTAGTTTGAAATGTGATAGGGAATTGTTGAGTGAAACGTTTTATATTGTGTATATTGTGTAGGATGTTTTTGGTGTGTTTGGCGGTTGGTTCGTTGTTAAATCGTTTTTCCCATGCTGCCATTGTTTCTGATTTGGCCTTTGTTTTAATGTAGGACATAGGGCAGTAATTAAAAGTATACTTGAGGTGTGAGTTAGCAGCCGATTTGGCTGCCAAGTCAGCCTCCTCGTTGCCGATGATGTTCGAATGTCCTTTTACCCATTTGAACCGGATTTGTGTGTCTGTGTTAGCGCTGATGGCTTTGTGTATGTGTGTGACTATTTGGTGCGTGGAGTTAGGCTGGCCAATCGCCTGAAGGGCTGACATGGAGTCTGAATTAATTGTGTAAGTGTATGTGTTTTTGTGAGTGTCTTTTTGGGAGTGTGTGATGGCCCAGTTGCATGCCCCTTGTATGGCAAGCAGTTCGGCCTGGTAGACAGTGCAGGTGGGGTGTAACTTCCTTTTCCATCGGTGTATGGTGGTGTGGGTGTTAGGGGAGTGCGCAATAAACGCGGCTCCCGTTTGTCCATTTTCTTGTTTGCTTCCATCCGTGTATATATTGATGTTGTTTGTGAGGTGTTTGTTAAGATTGTTTTTGTGAGTACTGAATTTTAAAAGAGGTCTGGATGCAGGGTGCAAGAGCTCAGTGTAATGTGTAGGTCGCTCGATGGTGATGTCGTCAGGAATGTACCTGCTAACGCCTCTGATGCGCGCCTGCTCAATCTCACACGATTCGAGAACTTTGAGATCAAGTGGCACGAATCCCGCAATTGCGATCGCGGCGTTAGTAGATACATTTCTGAACGCTATGGTAGTTTTGATGGCGAAGCCGCGTTGAGTCTTTAGTAGGAGTTTCCGGTTGTATCTTTTGAGTGCTGCGTGGCCCCAGATGGAGGCCCCGTATGTAATTATAGGTTCGATGACCATTCTGTATATGAGTTGTGTGTTTTCTGGATGTGGACCCCAAGTGGGTCGGGTGTACGTGGTAAGTTTGTTGAAAATGTGTAGGGCTTTGGTGGTAATGTATGCAATGTGGTCTTTGTATGTGAGCTTATTGTCTATGATGATGCCTAGGTATTTTATCTTGTGGGTGAATTGTAAGGGTGTGTTGTCGAAGGAGATATTGCAGCTCTGTGCTTGTTTAGTGAATGCTATTGTTTGTGTTTTGTCGGGGCCGAATTGGAGTTTGACCCCATCGCCCCATTCTTTGATCATACTGAGAGTGTGGTTGGTTTTCTGTTCAAGTGACTTAATGTCTTTGTCAGTGGTGATAAGTACTACATCGTCAGCGAATGCTTGGATGTAGCACCCTGGTGGAAGTGTGGTGTTGAGGAGTGAGTTCAGGATGATGTTCCAGAGAATCGGTCCGCATGCCGATCCCTGTACACATCCCTTTTGTGTTTTGTGTGTGGTACGTGTGTTGCCTATTTGTAGTGTAACTGTTCTGTTTGTGAGGTAATTTTGAATTAACTTGAAGATGTTGAGTGGGCACTGAACTGACCGTAATCCGCTCAACATCGCATGCCACCAAGCGTTGTCGAAGGCGCCTTTGATGTCGAGGGATACAGCTATGGTGTGTAATTTATTGCGTTTGGCGTCGTGTATGATGTCAAGGGCTTTGTGTATGGCGTGTGTGGTGCTGGTCTGCTCGGTGAAGCCGTATTGGGATCGGTTCAGTAGATTGAGTTTATGTGCTTTGAATGTGAGTCGCTTGGTGAAGAGCTTCTCGAGCACTTTGCCAAAAACAGGAATGAGACCAATGGGTCTGAATGAGCCGAGGTTGGTGTAATCTTGTTTGTTGGTTTTGGGAATGATCTTAACTATGGCTTCCTTCCATGTTGTGGGGAAATATGAAATTTGTAGGCACCGATTGTAAAGTGTTGTTATAAGGTCAGGGTATCCAAGGGCGAAGGCCAGGCAGATGTCACTAGTAAAGTGATCATTCCCTGGTGCCTTCGTGTGTCTGATGGTATTGATGGCGCTGATGACTTCAGACGAGGTGAAAGGTGTATCATCTTCCGTCTCGGGAAGTGTGTTAATATGTTTACGGGTATTTACGTGTCTTTCGTCTGTGTCTGGTGTGTCATGTGGGTAAAAGTGGTTGAGTAGTGCCTCTGCCGTCTCTCCTTCGGTGTTTGTGTAAGTGTTGTTGACTTTAAGTGTGCGTGGCTGTATAGAGTTGTGAGTTTTAAGAAGCTTGTTGGTGATGGACCAGACGTCCTCTGCCCCTTGTGCTTCGCAGAACTGTCTAAAGTGGTCTGTTGATGTTTTTCTAATGGTTTGTGTGTATAGTTGCTTTGTTTCGTTATATGTTTTGATGAGATCGGGGGGAGACGTTTGTTTGTGTGTAGAATGTATATGAATTTTGTGGTGAAGACTGATGCATTGCGACTTGAGTGTTTGTAATTGTTTGCTCCACCATGGAGCTTTCGGCTTCCTAATACCTGTTTTGAGGGCGAAAGACTCGGAGCAGGCGGTGTCAATAATATGCGTGAGTTGAATAATAAATTCGTCGATTTGTGTAGGTGTGAGTGTGGAGATGTTGGTGTCAAGAATGTTGTGCTTAATGATGTTTGTGTGTAATGTCTCTTTGAAAGTGTGCCAATTGCCTTTGCTAGTGTTCAATTTGAAGGTGCTATCTGAATTTGCCTGGGCTATGGGATCGTTTCTGCAATCTAAATAAAAAGTAATGGGGTTGTGTTGACTAGATGGGAAGAGGTGCTGTTTCACCTCCCATTTGTGTATGTGGTGATGTATGGGTATGGAGGTGAGAGTGAGGTCAATAATAGACGACCTCTCAGCTCCGTGTGTGATTGTCTCAAAAGTGGGTGTGTTTCCGGTGTTGTTAATGTGCATGTTATTTGAGTTAATGATATCTATGAGGCTCGTACCCCGAACGTTACTACGGGGGCTGCCCCATAGTTGGTGCCACGCGTTAAAGTCTCCGCCAACCACGATGTTGGTGTTGATGTGTGCTTTGATAAAATTGTCAAGTGTATCTAGTGTATTATTTGCGTCGGTTTTTGGTTCAACGTAAACGTAAACGACGCGATGTATAGTGTTTTCGTTGTGGTTGGAATGGCGATAACCACCATGTTCCCTGTTGTGTATTGTGAGATAATGTGTGCGTTGATGTGTGATTGAGTGATAATGCAGGCCTTCGTCGTGTCAGTCGAACTGGACTGAAACACGCGGAGGCCCGCGATGTTTTTAACAGTGTTGTTGATTGTGTAAGGTTCTGAAATTATTGCGATGTCGAGTTTCCTTGTGATGAAGTGATGTTTTAATTCTTGTGTAGCGTTGCGAGACCGGTCAAGGTTCGCCTGAATAATGTTTAGTTTGGTGTGCATGTTAAATGTAGTTGACTTTGGCCTCAACGCGGGCACGCATGGCCCTTACCTTAGGGCAACGTTCGGAGTCGGCGCGGTGTGTAGTATCGGTGTTGGATTTATATTGAGAATTGTGTTCCGCGCAATTGGCACACTTTTGTGTTTGCGCCTTGCATTCTGCTGTGAGGTGGTGGGCAGAGCACTTAGCGCAGGTGGGGCTTTTTGCAGGGCAGCGACTTTTAGTATGCCCGAAGTTCAGGCAGTTCTGGCACTGCCGGAACGGCGAGAAGTTGTCACAGTGTACTCTCTGCATGCCGACGTTGACTCTGCCTAGGTCTGCAAAAGCTCTCCAGGCAGAGGGTGTAGTTTGTAGTACCACGTTGTAAAGGGACGGGTTTCTGTTGGTTGTGGTGAATTTGATGTTAAATGTATGTTCAGCTAGGGTGGGGTTTTGGTCGTGTATAGTGTTGATTAAATCTTTTTCGTCTGTGTTTTTTGATATTCCCTTGAGGATGACCATAGGGTCTAACCGTTTCTCTTCTTGAGTGTTTAGTTGATTATTTTTGTGTAAATGTGAGATGGCGTGCTTCTTATGTTCCTCTTTTTCAAAGGTTACTTTCAGTTTTTTGTTGGAAAGAGGGGTAATTTTCAACGGAGCGTATCCGCCCTGTCGGAAGTCGACGGTTTTGCTGATGTGGTTGATGATCTGTTCCATTGTGTCGAAGCCCTCGCCAGAGACCACAATGGAGGGGCCAGCAGGGGGTTTCGGGGTAGCCGCAGCTTTAGCGTACGACTGGTATACAAGGTGTTGCTGTTCGGCTGTGTTCGGTATAGGGGCCACAGGTACCGGTTTGGGTTGCGCCCTAATGAGCTTCGTATGCTCTTTAATCGCCCTGCTAGACTCCTCCAGTAGCCCGGCGTGGGCCTCGAGTTTGTGCATAAGCTCTTTAGTGAGCTCTTCATTATTGTTGGTGTTGTTGTTAGTGTTGGTGTTGGTGTTAGTAGTTTGTGAGGTGTGGGACTTTTGAGGAGAGGTAGCGGAGGGCTCGATATAGGCGACAATACCAAACAAGCCATCGATTGCTTCAGTGAGCGCGGTCTTGAGCTCAGTCTTTAAGTTGCGCGAGGTGGAAAGGGCTAGCAGACCCTTGCGTCTGAGTTCTCTCGCCCTCTGCAATTGCGTGGATTCCGCAGGGTGATCAGTGCGAGAAAAGGCTGGGCTCAAGTTGTCGACTAGGCTCCTCCTAGAGGCGGGGTTGGAGATGGACGATGTCGGAGTGTTCATTTTTGATGTCTTGGGTGGGGTTCTTGGTAGCATATTGCTGATGGAGGATTATGAGGGATGCGGATATAGATGATTTTACTGTGGCTGTATACGTGGAGGAACGCCGAGTTGATAGAGTACCAACTCGATGAAATTAAAACTGGTAAGGGGGGAGAGGGTGGAGGGGGGGAGAGGGTGGAGGGGGGGGGTTAAGACAGGTCTCAAACTGTTTGTCTTGCGAAGCCGAGTTGATTGATACCAATCTCGGTAGGGTTCCCTCGAAGAGGGTGGGTTTCAGAGATGGGGGTGTTTGGGATGGTTGTGGGGGGTGGTGGGGTGTATATGGAGAGGAACTGAGTGCAGAATCGTGTTCGTCTCGTCGAGACGGTTTAGGCGAGCCTAAGCTCGAGGTGTTTACGAGTGAAATTGGGATTAACAAAAATTGGGGCTGATCATCCACCTTACCTGAAAGTGTTGAGCTGGATTGCGTCCGACTCGTTGCTCCAAATGCAGTGGTGTTTGGGCTTTTCTGAGAGCCCCTGCCGAGCTCTGTCTGATGGTGAAGGTGGTGCTGCCGACGCTGATGATCACCAGGAATCTTACTTCCTGGTGGAGCTGGTGATGATGGTCGATGTGGTGAAGAGGTCTCGTCCTTAACAGACGACTTTTGCGGATAATATGAAGTATGAATTTAATTTTTTGGTGAGCTGGTTCCCTAGGAAACCCTGGAGTAAAGGCGGAAGCTGCTGATAACTCGGGAACCGCACAACGGAAAATAATGATCCTGGTGTCGTCTGATGCGTCAGACGACGCCGGTGCTGTTGTGATGACGTGCGTAAAAGTTGTGCGTTGTTCCGAGGCGTTGGAACGCAAAAACCAGTTTTTTGCGGTTTTGAAGGGCACTCGGTGCTCCGATTTTCAAAATTGTTGTGTTGGGCGATAGCTCTAAGTGTTATTAATAATCCTGTGCAGTTTTGATAAATATAAGATGAAGCGCCGTGATTGGGGGACTGAAAAACTTCAGAAAGTTTGTTTTCAGCCCCTGAAAAATCGGGTTGTTATCCGATTATGATAATATTGATATTAAACGATGCGCCGTGGATCGCTCTATCGTTTGCTGTATTAATAAGTAAAACTTGATATAATTTAAAGGAGTTATTTAAAAATTTATGTAAAAGTGAGAAAAAAATTAATATCTTCTGATCTGCTTTACGGAAATTAATTAAGATTTTGATGTCAGAAGATGCGCCGCAAAAAGCCGGTTCTATTGATACTAATATCTCTGTGATAGTGCGTTGTATTCGGGGGGGGCTTAAACGCAAAACCGGTTTTCAAGAGTTTTCAGCTCCTGAAATTGCTCCGATTTTCACTTCCGATATGTCGTCTGAAAGATTTTGCGCACAAAACGATGTAAATGTTGTGGTTATATCCTTCAGCGCCGTGAAATGGCGGCTGAAAATCAGTTTTCAGCCGCTGAAAAATCCAATTTTGATTGGATGTGGTCGATATTAGCATCAAACGATGCGCCTTGAAGAGGTCTATTTAATGGTGTATAAAAAAGATATAGTCATAGATCTTAATAAAAAGTTATTTTGATTTTACCACAATTTTCTCCACCAAATCCTCAATTATGAATCCTTATGCGCGAAAATGATATTGAAAAATGCACAACACTTTGTTTTATAACTGGGCACTAACACTTGAATTTTATTTGCACTATTAATTTTTAAAATCACAAAAACGAAAAATTTTGAAGTTTTTTTTTTTGCTCACAAAAAATAGTAAATAAAAATAATTGAAACTGTAAAAGACTAATAGATAGAGCGAATTTTTCCGCATCTAACGGTATCCGAGTTGTCACTGTATCTTCACTGAATCTATTTTTAATTAATTTTTTAAACTTTACTAAGGCGCGGAGCGACGTGGAGTCGACCGATTTTTTTTATGGCGTTTGGACGCGGACTGGTTAGGTTAGGTTAGGTTTTTTTTTTTTTTTTTTCCCTACTTGGCCTACCCCCCGGACGAGGTCATCTCCGGGCCGTGGAATATCTAATGGGGTTTGTATATTTTTATTGAAATAAATGTACACATTGTTTTATTTAAATTTTTCCTTACAACTACTTTGACTTTAACTTTTAACAATTTTTAATTTCGCAGCCTTGACAGGGCCTTCTGCGGCACGTATGCATTGGTAGACCCTCGTGCCTCGGTACTCCTTCATCCGTCCAATTGCTCCGGTATATGGTTCCTGTACCATCAGTACAGAAGCTCTCCTTGCCCGCGCTTCGATGATTAGCTCGTCGGTGGCCAGTGCCGATCTCTGTAGGTTCGCCTGTATGCATGTGCTAACACTGTTCTGGCCTACGGCGCCTTTAGCAATATGCCACCGGGTTTCGAGCGAGCGCGTCCCACCTCCTGCGTACCGGGCAATCATCGTGATCGGAACGGCCTATAGACCTCCCTGGATGGATGTACAACTGTTCTTTGATGCCTTAGTCGAATCAGTAAGCTCCTTCGGTTGGTCAGATTATATTGTGCTTCTCGGTGATTTTAACATAAACTTATTAAACACATCATCAAGTAATTTAAGTAAATTCAATAACTTTATACAAATAGTAAATTTATCACAACACGTAACAGAACCAACGCATTTTACAGATAATACCGAAACTCTTATAGATTTAATTTGTTCTAACGCTCCAGTGGGTCATGTTGAAGTTGATCTTATCAAAGATTTAAGTAATCACGCATTTATATCATGTACTTTTAATATTTTAAAAAATAAATACAAACCTAGGTGGATTTCTTTTCGTACCTTAAAGGATATTAACTATGAAGATTTTAATGACTCGCTTGCTATAATCCCATGGGATACGATATACCACTTAGAGGATATTAACGACAAGGTTACTGTTTTCACTTCCTACATTACCACTTTGTTCGAGGTTTATGCTCCACGGAGACTTGTATATGCTAGGCAAAAGCACTATCCCTGGATTACTGATAATTTAAAACTTTTGATGAAGTATCGCGATGAAGCTGGCGTTAAGGCAAAGAAAAGTAGAAATAGCTCAGATTTTGTTTATTATAAGGACCTTAAAAGTTATGTTAAAAAAACTATTTATAATGAAAAGAAAGCGTACTTTGATAAGTATGTAAATAATTATATTAATAAACCTAAGATCTTATGGAAACAAATAAAAAACCATGTTCATTTGAACCCTGATAGAAATAACACTTTACCGCATCATTTGAATGACCCTAACTTACTTAATACAGAATTTTTAAATATTCCCGATGATAGTGTAGACCCTTCGTATGTTCATTATTACAAACATAATATAACAGTTGACACTACTTTTAATTTTGATTTGGTTTCTCAAGAAGATATCACGAAAATATTTAGAACTTTACATTCTCAGGCCTATGGTATTGACGACATATCCCTGGATATGATACAATTAATATTCTTTGATATTTTAGCTAGTTTGACACATATAATTAATGATTCACTAACCACCTCGGTATTTCCCGATCTTTGGAAGAGCGCTCTAATAAAACCGTTACCAAAAGTTGATAATCCTATAACGGCAAAAGATCTTCGACCCGTCAGTGTTCTGCCTTGTTTCTCTAAGGTGCTAGAAAAAGTAGTTTACAGGCAAGTTACTACCTATTTAGAGCGACACGGTTTACTACCAGAATTACAATCTGATTTTAGAAAATGCAGAGGTACTGCAACGGCATTAGCCGAGGTGGTGGACACAATTCTATCTGCACAAGACTCTGGAAAAAGTACAATTTTGGTTTTGCTTGATTATTCGCGTGCGTTTGATACAATAAACATAAATTTACTATTAGCAAAACTCCACTATTACGGATTTACAGAGGAAACTATAGGCTGGTTTGCCAGTTACCTCGACAACCGCACACAAACTGTTGCTGTTACAAACGATGACGGCTCTGTGAGGGTATCGAACTGTGATATTATAAAGCGTGGTGTACCTCAAGGGTCTATTTTAGGCCCTTTATTGTTTATTTTGTATACCGCAGACATTGTATCGTGTTTTGAGCACTGCCAATATCACATTTATGCAGATGACTTGCAACTTTATCTCTCCTTTGATCCCGATTATACTTCTATAGCTCTAGAAAAAATTAATGCAGATCTTTCCCGTATATCGAAGTGGTCATCGTGTAACTCACTGACACTAAATCCCAGTAAAACTAAATACATGGTTCTCGGAACACCGCTAACTATAGATAAAGTATTGCAGACTAATCCTAACATATGCTTGAATGAAGTTGTTATAGAAAGAGTCGTTGAAGCGCGCAATTTAGGCATTGTTTTTGACGAAAAGCTCAGGTTCGAGAAGCACATATCAAAGACTATAGCAAACTGTTTTTATAGATTGAAGGTTCTGTATCGAATTAGGCCTTATATTACAGAAGCGTTACGCCTTAAACTGTGTGAAAGTCTAATTCTGTCCAAATTTAATTATTGCGATGTTGTGTATGGACCAAGAAATCTCGCCCGTACTAGAGGTGCTATCCAAAGGGTACAAAATGCTTGTGCGAGATATTGCTGGGATATTCCGCCCCGTGATCACGTCACTCCTAGTCTTATAAAAGCTAAAATATTAAATATGGAAGGTAGGAGACGTTTACATTTTGCTGCACTTCTTTTTAATATAACGTTGTCAAAAGCTCCTTTTTACTTGTACAAAAAATTGAATTGGCTGAGTAACACGAATACTCTATATCACACGAGGGCGGCGCTATATGGTTTGCTATCGCACAGTCGACATCATACTGCTGCATTTGAGGGTAGTTTTTCTTATAGCGCAACCAAATGCTGGAATAATCTACCACCTCCTCTTAAAACTTCATTAACTCCAACAAATTACAAATTTAAGTTAAAATTCTATTATTTTGAAAAATTTCAAAGAAGTATTGGATGCGCTATAAGAATAAAGTAGTCAAGTAATTAAGGTGATTTTAAATATTGTACATATATGAGTTAGAGTTATATGTTGTTCATGTTATAGGATATAAATCTAATATTAAAATAGTTATAAATCTAATATTAAGTTAGTCGTAGGGTCACTTTTTGCACTTTGGAGGCCACGGAAGATCAGCGTTGGGTCACATGCTATGGCCCAACACATGCTGAGTGGCATCCATTTTCAGGTGACCAGTGTGATAGTTTTTATTTATTTTTAAGTACACTTATCTATATATTTTTTTTTTGTCTGCACTGGTACTTGAATAATAAAATTGTTTTCTTTCTTTCTTTCTTTCTTTCAATGCGTTGTGCGGCTTTCCTTCCCCGTTTGATCTGTGGCAATTTATGCATGACGGGGATTCTCCGTTGGCAAATTTGGGGCAGTCTACTTTATGGTGGTGTTCCCCACAGTGGGAACAGGTGTCACTAGTCTCAATGCAGTGTTTCCTGCCATGGCCATAGCCCAGGCAGCGCGAACACTGCATTAGCGGCGACTGGTCCGCGACGGTCACGCGCTGTATGTCTATGTGCACCTTCCCACTTTCCGTCAGAATCTTCCACATTGGTGGAGAGACTTGCACTATTATGTTACTGGTGTGCTCGTTTCGGGTCCTCCTTCGATATCTAACCAGAGCCCGGATGTCTTCTGGACTCAGGTTCTTAAAGAGGTTCCGGTTCTGGTTACACATCGAGTGGACTATGTCCTCATCTGTGTTTGCGGCCAGTACATTTCGGAGCACCACCAGCGGATCCTTCAATTTTGCTGTTTCCACTGTTAATGTCGCTACAGATCCAAGGCGATCCTTTACTCTCTCCAATTGTGCTGCGCTGGCGCATCCGACGACAACCTTCTGATCCCTGGCCTTCCGGATGCGATCGATGTTGAGACCTGTGTTTCTTGCGTCTATTGTCGTTCTGATGCGTTCTACCACTTCGCCGCTTGTGTCGCCTGGATCCGTTGATTTTATAATGATAGAGTGCATCCTCTCGGTGGTTTCTGACGGGTTTCTATGGGGCGCAGGTATTTGGGCTACTCTTTGTTTTGTGCTTGCCAATACACTCGCATACGTCTTTTCTATCTTCTCCTCTATCTTCCTCTCTCTTTCATATGCTTTCTCGATATGTTCTTCCACCATTTGTTTTATTGCTTTTATCTCTTTTAGTTGTCTTTTGTTCTGCCCTGTTTCCTCCTGTCTTGCCTCACTGTTCTTTTTTAAGTTCTCGCCCAACTCTTCCAGCTTTTTAGCGTTTTCTTTAATTGCTTTTTGTATCCCCTTCTCCATTTCCTTAAGCTGCTCTTCAAGTTTTCCCTTCTTGAAGAGTTCCTGGGTGTTTGCCGTATCTTCCTCTTTTCTCTTCTCCTTCCCCTCCCTATCCTGGCTCTCTCCTTCCCGGACCAGTTCACACAGCCTTTTTACTGAGGCCGTAACCGCTGCTTTAATTTCCCCTTTTAGGTTCCTAGCTGCATCTAATTGCACTAGCGCGCTTTGTTGAAGGGCTAGCGCTTCTATGGCCCTCGTCTTATAAACTTTTCCTTTCCTTCCGCCCTCCCCGGTTTGCATCATGGACGCCTCTATCTCACCTATACTTTTTCTCACTGCAGAAATCGAGCTCGGATTCTGGGCGAGCGGCTGTATAGGGGCCGTGTCCGCCTCGCTCTCCCTCTCTGCAGAGTTTCGGGCGTTGGCTGGCATCTTGATCGGTGTTCGTATGCCGAACATACCTTTTGTGTCCTATATGGTTTACAAGTTGGAGGCAGGTAGGCCTTCGGTCGTCGATGTAATAAAATATATAAATATCTATGTATAGTATAAGTTAGATACTTAATAATATAAATGGTTCCCAAAAGGGGTAATAAGTTAGTTGTTATGGATTTTTATAATTAGGTAAGTCGGTTGGTTTACTTATACTATACTAGGGTCTATCCCCAATAGGGTGATAGCCGTGTCAATTGTCACAGATTTATATAATAATAAATTTTTTTAAACTTATGCTAGAGTCTACTCCCAATAGGGTAGTAGCTGCGTCAAAATACTTTAAATAGTCAATAAGACTTAACCTAAGGTCTACTCCCAAAAGGGTAGTAGCCGTGTCAATAACTTATATACTAATAAGGGTTTTCCAATAGGAAGAACCCCTGTCACTTAAATCTAATGTCACAGCCTTTGTACCCTTCAGGAGCGGTGCGTCAATTTTAATATGTATAGCGCGCGAGTGGGCCTCCTGTCCTTCGCCTTTTATGTGTGTGTGTGTGTGTGTGTGAGTGTGTGTGTGTGCCTTTGCACGTGTGCACCTCTTCGGGGGATCCGCTGCAATCAGCGGAGCCGAATGAGGTGCTACACTTGTATTTTTGAAGGTATTTTTGTATGTGTGTTTGTGTGTGTGCGTGTGTGTGTATGCGAATGACAAAGTGGGCGGCGGCAACCTGCTCCTCGTGTTATGAGGAGTTGATTGAGCCGTCACACTTGTGTGTTTGTGTGTGAGACCGTGTCTTTGTGTGTTTGTGTGTGTTATCTTTGTGTGTGTGTGCGTGAGGTGTGTGCAACAGTTCTCAATCAACTCCCCTTCTCACGGGGAGTCGATAGAGCTGTCACACGTGTATGTTCCTTGGGGTTGAAATTTTTCAGCCCCCAGGGGGTGAGGTATTAGGGCGAGGGGGGTGGTCCAAGGTATGGTGCACGCGACACGTCCCTATAACCCTTTTCTTATGTGACTAAGCCGAAAATGATATTATTTTTAATTTAGCGTGCACCGTTATAGCCAAAATTGATGTTACTCTAGTTTGCTTATTATTTTTATTTCAATAATTTACAAAATAATTTTGAAAAATTTTTAAAACTGTGCCCGGTAGGGTTCGACCGGGCGGTCAAGGTCCAGTATACTACATAGTATACTGGATCCGACGTCAAAAACGCGCTAAAATGCACCGTTCCTGAGTTATCCCGCACTTTTCCCCCTTTTTCTTCCCGGGCTCCTAGTACCGCCGGTATTGGTCGAATTTACTTGTGCGATATGTCAAAATGACGGGCTCGTCGAGATCTATCTCGCGAGACCGTCCACGGCGCAAAATACCGACGGGATCTCCGACCACGTGGCACGTGGTCAGGAGAAAAAATTTTCCAGGAGCCTCAGTTTTAAGAGGAAAAATCTGGGATTGGTACCTTTTTGTAGAGCTTCTTGCGGCGCGTCTGATGGTGTGCTTTTTTGATAGGGTCGTCGATCTTCTTTTCTTGTTATTTGGTGTCAAAGTCTTTTTATTTCTTGATTTTTGGTTTTTCCGTTGTTATTTTCTTCCCTGAAGAGATGTTAGATATATTTTTATGTCGTTTGAATCAGCTTTCTGCGGCGCTTCTGATAGACTATTTAGTTGTTCGAGGGTCCCACGGGATCTGGTACCTCGTGCCACGTGGTTATTCTTTATTTTCTTTATAACTTCTGTGTTTGTGGCGACAAAAATCTGGTTTATAGCTTAAAAGATGCAAGATGCTCGACGAGATCTATTTAGTTATGTATAAAAACACATATGTTCTCGATCTTGATTCGCCGGCGTACTCACTTTTGTGTCAGATTTTTTGTGTTTTCACAGTTTTCATCCAAATTTAAAGCTTTTCTCCCATTATTTTACAACAAATTTGGTGTCTTCTGATTCGCCGCACTGAGATGCACACGATGGTATATTTTGTTTTTCAATATCACAAGAAAAACCTATTTTTAGGTTTTTTTTTTTTTTTTTTTAGACGGAGCGGTTCGGTTTAAATGCTTCCGCGACGGCGGTTCGACTGCGACTGGTTAGGTTAGGTTAGGTTAGGTTAGGTTAGGTTAGGTTAGGTTAGGTTAGGTTAGGTTAGGTTAGGTTAGGTTCCCCCCCCCCCCCCCCCGCGGAAGAATTTACCCGCGGTTCCCTGGGCTTGTCGTGCCGGGGGGGGCTCAGTACCTGGACCGACGGCAGTGTCGCGAGTGCCGTCGCGAAGGGGAAGCTAATAGGGTTTCGACCGGCCTCCACTTTGGACGCCGGTCTGGTATATCATCAGCATCAGCGCTCTGCGGACGAGATTCCCGCCAGCCCCATGCCAGCTGGAGTCATTTCTAATGACGAAGGTGAAGCAGGGGGCCTTTTGTGTCTGTGTTTTGTGTTCGTTAATTTTGGAGTGTTCCTCAATTTATCGCTCCCGACTAGTTCATATTCATGAACCATGCGGGATGCAAATGTTAGAGGTGTTCAATAATTGCAGTGTTCTTGTCTTGATGAGTCAAACGAATGTGGCGAGATAATCCACATTGGATTACCTGATACCTGAATCCCAAGTTCCAGGGGCCCGGCGAGGGGACGCATGGTCAGGGGGTTAAACCTGGCCACTAGGGCCTCAGAGGGGAGCTACCCCTCTTAAATATGAAAAGCCTAAAGCATGGAAAGTTCAGATAAAGAAGAGACTACCCCAGGAGGGTCAAATCCCTCCCATGACCACGATCAGGTCATGGCAGCCGGTCTGCATCGTATTCTGGGGGCGGACCAACTCCATGCAACAGATACAACACCGACGAATCATGGCTTGAATACGGACTTGATTATCAAACAGTGCAGAGTGGTGCTGGAGCGCACTCCATGCTCAACACCAGTGCCCTCAACCCCGGACGAAGCCGCCTTTTTCAAATCGGCAGGCAACGACCCAGATTCGGATTCTAGTAGGTCTATGGTGAGCATCGGGTCAACGCAAAATATGCGGAGCCCCCGAAAACCGGGCGAGGCACCATGTACTCCAGCTACAAAATCCCGTTTCTGGCGTCCCAAAAAGCGCGCAAGACAGGACGAGGAAGGGAGCTCAAGTGATAGCTCACCTGGAGAGCTCACAAAAGGGGAATATATAAAAAGTCTCAAAGTACAGAAGGAGAAGGCTGCGGAGGCTGAACTGGCGGCTCTTTGCGCTAAGTCCCCGGAAGCTTTGACTGTTGGAGACTCCAAGAGGAGAATCGAGGACAGTCTGGCTGCGGTCGAGAAGGTGGCCAGGTCTTCTACCAATCTAAAAGGTACCTTTGTAGCGACATTGAAGAAGGCCGTCGAAGTGATCAGGGTCGAGGCAGATAGCTTGGCGGTTCGCACCCTAACGGAGGAAACCCGCGCTCTTCAGCTCCAGAATGAACGCCTCCGAGCACAACTGGAGGTGCTACAAAGCGAGATGCGGGAGCTCAGATTGGCACTGAAGACTACCAATGACCGTGCCAGTCTAGAGGAGTTGGAAGCAAAAATACTTCGACAGGTGGGTGAGCGGGTGAACGCACAAATAGAAGGCCTCGAGTCGAGGCTTAACCCAGAACCACCAATCCGCCCCCCTCTGGCGGCAGACCGCAAAGGTATGAAGTCTACGCCAACTGCCTGTGAGGATTCTCCGCTCGAACGAACGGACCCGAAAATGAAGTCAACGAAGAACGGGAAGATATCCGAGCTAGCAGATCCTGTTGTCGGAAAGAAGGCTCGGAAACAAAGGGCAAAAGTAACCAGAAAAGGAAAGCTGGTGGAAGAGGAGAAACGTCAAGCCAGTGCACCAGCAAACCCCACAGCATCGATGTCAAAGGGACTCGATAGTGCGTCGACGCCTACCCACGACAACGATGGCTGGACAACTGTTACCCGGAGCAACAGAAAAGGGGTGAAGGCAAGCCAAAACCCTGATACTCCTCTCCCAATGCGTCAGAAGAAGAAAGCCAACATGCCTCTGTCAAGGCCCTTCCCAAAATTAAAGGCACCCCGCACCTCAGCAGTTGTGCTGACCGTGCCCAGAGAGTCTGAGATGCGTGGCGTCACCTACGCATCAGCCTTAAGGGAGGCTAGATCAAAAGTAGACCTAAGAGACGCCGGCATAGAAGGAGTGAAATTCCGCCGGGCCGCAACGGGAGCCACCATCATACAAATCCCCGGTGCAGACAGCGGAGGGAAGGCCGATATACTGGCTGCGCGTCTAAAACAGGTTTTGGGTGACAGTGGTGTCAGGGTCACCAGGCCCGTCAGGTGCGTCGACGTCCGCATATCCGGCCTGGATGACTCAGTTACTTTAACGGAACTTCGCGATGCAATTGCAGTCAGAGGAGAGTGTCCGGTCGACCAAGTTAGGGTCAGTCATATAAGGCAAGACAGGAGGGGCCTCGGAGCGGCGTGGGCCAACTGCCCGATTACAGCCGCCAAAAAATTAGTCGAGGGCCGATTTCTCGTTGGTTGGGTGGCGGCTAACGTCACTGTAGCCAAGCCGCGAGAGATGCGCTGCTTTAAGTGCCTTCAGGTGGGGCATGTAGCCAGCCGTTGTGTGTCAGAAATAGACCGTAGCCGTCTGTGCTACCGCTGCGGTGGTAAAGATCATAAGGCGGCGAGCTGCAGTGCTAAACCTAGCTGCTTACTCTGCAAAGAAGCCGGAAGAGAGTCCGACCACAGATTGGGAGGGAGTAATTGTACCGCGCCAAGTGTTAGAGTACCCAGGCGCCGTACGTCACCAAAGAAAGCTCTCTCAAGGTCCCCGCACGAGGAAGTCGCGCGTATGGAGGTTGTGGATACTGTCGAGAACTGATATGGCCGTACGATTCCTACAGGCTAACTTGAACCACTGCGCTGCAGCGCAAAACTTACTATGCCAAAGCATGGCGCAGTGGGACATAAACGTTGCTATAATCTCCGAACCTTACACCATCCCGGACAGAGATAACTGGCTGGGTGACCTGGACGGCCTTGCGGCAATTGTAGTCACTCCCGTTGCCGACTCGCCCAGTATCGGCGCAGTTAAAAGGGGCCATGGCTGCGTCGCAGCCAAGCTCGGCGATGACATGTGCATTATCAGCGCCTATTTTTCGCCGAACCGATCTTTCGCCGAATTCGAGGCTTACCTAAACGAAGTTGCAAGCTTGGTGCAGTGGAGCCGGTCGGGGCACGTAATAGTCGCTGGTGACCTGAACGCTAAGTCTGCCGCGTGGGGGTCCAGAATGCACAGGCGTGATCCGTACGGCGAAGCGCTTTTGGAGTGGGCCTCGAGCCTCAACATGGTAGTCGTCAATAGTGGCACGGAGGCAACGTGTGTCCGACAAAATGGTGAATCAGTGGTAGATGTGACGTTCGCTAGTCCTCTTTTGGCGACCCACCTACGAGACTGGGAAGTCCAGACGGAGATCGAGACGTTGTCCGACCACCGCTACATACGGTTCCGGATTCTCCACTCATCCGCAAGTCCGACCGCAGGCCCAAGGGCCAACTTGAGTCGGAAATGGACACTAAAAAAGCTGGACAGGGAGCAATTGGAGCTAGCGGCAACGGTGCAAGCTTGGAGCCCTCGGCCGTCATTACCATTAGCCATTGACGCGGACACGATGTGGTTTGACGAAGCACTGGCACACATATCAGATGCCGCAATGCCGAAGTGTCGCCCTGGCAATCGCCTGAGCAAAAACCTATACTGGTGGTCACCGCAGCTCGCCCAACTCAGAGCCGAGTGCGTTGCGGCTCGCCGACGATACACTAGGTCCCGTAGAAGACGGCGCCCCGACGATGAAGAGAGTAGGCGCGCGTACAGTGCCTTCCAAGAAGCAAAGTTGGCTTTACGCTCTGCCATCGGCGAAGCAAGGGAGAGTGCATGGCAGGAACTACTTGACACTTTAGAGCGGGATCCCTGGGGGCGCCCATACCAACTGGTCACAAAGAAGCTACGCCCCTGGGCTCCACCTCTCACAGCCACAATGGAGCCGGCACTACTGGATTCAGTGGTCACGAACCTGTTCCCTACACAAACCATCTCGAATTGCACCCGACAGTGTAGCAGTGAAAACATCGAGGACGTTCCCGAGGTCTCACAGACTGAACTCGCGGCCGCTATTTCGAGGATGATGGAAAAGAGAACTGCACCTGGACCCGACGGGGTGCATGGGCTTGTCTTGGCGCTGGCCCTTCGTGCTGGCCTCGAACCCCGCTTCCTTGACCTCTTGTCCGAATGCCTCAGGAGAGGCATGTTCCCGTTGAAATGGAGGATAGGTCGCTTAGTCTTGCTGAGGAAAAGTGGAAAAAGCCCCGAGTTGCCTTCGGCGTATCGCCCTATAGTTCTCCTGGATGAGGCTGGCAAGCTCCTTGAGCGGATCATCGCCGGCCGAATACATGAGCATCTGGAAACTATAGGACCGAACCTACACGACGCGCAGTTCGGCTTCCGGCGATGTAGGTCGACGGTCGACGCAATCGCGCGCCTGCGAGGCATCTGCGAGCGGTGGATCTCCGGGGGCAGAGTTGTTCTCGCGGTGTCATTAGACATCGCAAACGCCTTCAACTCTCTGCCCTGGGAGAGTATCGAGGACGGGCTTGAGCTTCATGGACTTCCACATTATATCGTCAGATGCGTGAAGTCCTACCTGAGTGGACGTACCGTAAAGTTCCCATCGCAGGTCGGCGAAGGAGAGCGGCGGATGGAGCGTGGTGTTCCACAGGGCTCCGTTCTTGGGCCACTTCTGTGGAACATTGGGTTCGATCGAGTACTCAGGACCGATCTTCTCCAGGGAGTTGAGACAATATGTTACGCGGATGACACACTCGTGGTTGCTTGCGGGCAGGATTACAAGGAAGCGCGCTTGCGTGCAACTGCCGGGGTCGCCCGAGTCGTGTCCGAAATAAGGAAACTTGGGTTGGTTGTTGCCCTCGAAAAATCGGAGGCGATCTGTTTCCATGGGCATTGCAGAGCACCCCCACAAGGCGCAAGCATTATCGTCAGTGGTGTGTCGATAGAGGTTGGTACGACCATGAAGTACCTTGGTGTTGTCTTGGATCCCAGATGGACCTTCAAAGCGCACTTCGCGGCACTCGCTCCCAAACTCGCTGCCACGGCAGCCATGCTTGCGCGACTTATGCCGAACCTGGGCGGACCGAATGAGGCGTGTCGCCGTCTGTACGCAAATGTACTGCGATCCAAAGCACTATACGGCTGCCCGATCTGGGCGGATAAGTTGTCCCGTCCCAACCGCGACATCCTTCGGCGAGCACAGCGCGCCGTTGCCATACGGGTTGCGAGGGCGTACCGGACCGTATCCTACGCCGCTGTGTGCGTTATGTCCGGTACCGCACCGTGGCACCTGGAGGCTGCTGGCCTGAGCGAGGTGTACTGGCGAAGGGCTGAGCAAAGAGAGGGAGGCACAAACCCCGCACCAGAGGAGGTACGTGCCTGGCGCGCCAGGGAGCAAGAACGAGTTCTGGAAGCGTGGGCCGTGGAGCTGACGGATGAAGTATCCGGAAGCTACACGGTCAACGCAATAGCTCCCATTTTGAAGGCATGGGTCAACAGACGCTGGGGCCACCTCAGCTTCCGGCTTGTACAGGTACTGTCCGGTCATGGATGTTTCGGCAGTTACCTACACAGGGTAGTCGGGCGTGAAGTGGCACCCACCTGCCACCATTGCACCGTTGGTGCAGTCGACGATGCGCTCCATACTTTGGCGAGCTGTCCAGCATGGGAGGCGGAGCGAAGGCCTCTGCTGGACATCCTACAAGGCGAAGATGTCACCCTCGGTAACGTCGTCAGAGCAGTTCTGAATGCGGATGACGACGGCCGATGGAAGACACTACGCAAATTCTGCGAAGACGTTATGAGCGCCAAGGAGGAGTCGGAGCGGGCCAGGGAAATGGATCCCGCAGCCCACCCATGTCGTCGAAGAAAACGGCGGGTACGCGCGAATGCGCGTCTTGCGCCATAACCGTTGCAAAAGCAGGGGCTCAAGGGCGTTTGCGTCTAAAAGAAGGGATGCTGAAGCATCCCTGTAAGCAACATGCCGGAACCCCAACGCTCTAATTCAAAAAGGTGACGAGGGCGATCTGGTGGCTGCTCTTGGTGGTGACAAGGGCCGCTACCAATCAACATGCCCAAGGAGAACCGGACAACGGTAGATCGCGTGGCGGGACGCGGACAAGGCTCCGCTGTTACCGTGTCCCGCCTAGAGCGAGTGATGGTGGCGCCGTGGGGTTTTAGTGGGTAGGCACAGTTGGCTAGTCCCACATAACCCTCCGCCAGTAGCAGATACGCGCCGCGGAGGGTATGCGTAAAGCATTTCCCCACGTTAAAAAAAAAAAAAAAAAAAAAAAAAAAAAAAAAAAAAAAAAAAAAAAAAAAAAGGTTCCCCCCCCACCGAGTCCGCGTCGAGCTGTGATCGGATCAACACGGTGTGATTCGCGCTCCGCGTTCTTCAGGCTCTTTGAGTGGGTTTTCCTTGTGTGTGCAATCCCGAGTCTTATATCTTTTTCTCGCAATTCTGTGGTGGTTTTATCAAACTTATTTTTATTTATTCGGATCAGTAGTTTCCGTTTAAATAAGAAAGTTTTATGGTGGGATATTGACCCTTATGAAAGTGCTGTGCCGTTTGCGATTTGTCGCGACGACATACATATTTTTTGTGTGCAGTGTATGCTATGGACCCTTGGCTACCTGTGAGTAAAATTTTTTATTTATTTACTCAGTAGTTTGGCTACAGTAATTTTTTATTTCCTCAAAAATCTTACTGAATTTTGTGCGGAGTGGGGGTTGCAACACCCTTAGTGTTGCACATCATCGTCTTTGTCTTGGCGAGACGAATCGTTTGGTGTGTATCACGAAGAGATTGGCTTAAGAACAAGGAAGTTGCAAATTCCTTTGTTCCAACGTAGACAGGACGGCGCCAGACGGGCCTGCACCTGTTGTTTACAACTTTGAGCCGCATTCCTGAGAGTGATATTGACACTTATTAGATAAGTTAGGTTAAGTGTTGTTGAGAGCGGTATAAGTTTTGACTTTTTATTTTGCTCCTATTTGTAACTTCACTTTAATTGTTTGTTTGTTTGTCATTGTGTGGTTTGTGTTTTTGTGTTCCTTGAATTAATCCTAAGTTAGTTATAAATTAATTTTAGTTATAGATTAATTTAGTTTAGTTTAGTTTATGTTATTAAGGACAGACAGGACTTTCTTTTGATTGAGTGATTTGTAAAGGAAAAAAGGAAATATATATATTTTATATATATATATATATAAAAAAATATATTAAAAAAAAAATAAAAAAATATATAAAAATATAAAGGATAACAAAAAAAATGAAAAATAATAATAAAAATTATAAAAATATATATAAAAAATAATTGTTCTTTTAGTTTTAGTTAACGAAGATCTGTCCAATTTAAGTTTATTTGTACCATTGTTACGTGTGTTTGTTTGTTTCGATTTTTTTTTTTTTTTTTTTTTTTTTTTTTTTTTTTTTTTTTTTAATACTTAAACCGTGAGGATGCGCAAGACGCGTTCGAGGCGAAGCCTCTCGGAGGAGAGTGTGGGGGAATCCCCTCTGCGGGATCGCTCCGCATCTAGGAAACGGTCCTTCAGGAAGGATAAGAGGGGGGCATCTCCGCCTGACTCGCCGCCTCCGAAGGGCAAGCCTTCAAAGAAGGCTGCTGAGCTGTCAAAGCTGGATGTGGAGGCTCGCTCTTCTCTTGAGGGGCAGATGGCGTTGCGAAGCGGAATGACTAAAGATGATAGTGGGGCCCCGAAAACCGCAGTCGCTTTCGAGGGGGCCTCACAGCCCTTAGATGTAATGTTTGTGGAGGTTCCCCAGCTAAGGGAGAGGACGGTTGCCCGGGTTCGTCGCATCGTAGAGATAGCGACGAAGTCGGGCAACTTAAAGGGGGAATTCGTTCGCGACTTAAAGGTCGCGGCGAAAGAGTTGGGTGAGGTGGTGGAGGATCTCGCTGAGAGGTGTCTTGCAGGAGATGAAGGACGGCGCCTCCAGCGAGAAAATACGAGGCTGAGGGCTCGAGTCTCCGACCTAGAGTCGGAGGTTGGGGCCTTGAGGAGGGAGTTTTCAGAAAGGGCGGAGCGCCTTGCGCAACTGGAGAGGGAGATGCGTGACGGCGATAAATCCTCTCCAGAGGTGCAGGGCACATGTCTGAAGGACACTATCGAGAGAGCAGTCGCCGGATTGAAGGAAGACCTGATGGGGGAGATATTGCGGGCAGTGGGGGGGCATGTTCGATGCCAAGATTGCGGGGGTACAGCACAGGCTCCTTCCTGAGCCTGTGATCCGGCCGCCGCTTGCGGCATCTGAGCGGAAAGCCCTCCAGACGAAAGAAGTGCCAAAAGAGAATAGGGAAGAGGTGGGACAGACCAAGGAGTCTTGGTCTCAAGTGGTGGGCAAGAAGAAGAGGAAGAGGGGGGGGAAAGTAACTGGGAACGTGAAGGCCCCAAATCCTCCCGCTGCTACGTCCGCGCGTGGCGGCGGGGAGGTGGGTGTCAAAAAACCGGCGAGTGTGGGCCCCGTAGTGGGTAAAAAGCCGGAGAGTCGAAATTCGCCCTCACTCGTCACGCCGGCGACTGCTGCTGTGGTGCTGACGCTGCGGCAGGGGGCGTTGGCACGTGGCGTGACCTACGCCGATGCCTTGTCCAGGGCGAAGCGGGAGATAAGCCTGCCTGCCCTGGGCATAGCTAGGGTGAGTCTGAGGGTGACGGCCACTGGGGCAAGAATGCTAGAAGTCGCAGGCGATGACCGCGAGGAAAAAGCAGATCGCCTTGCGGAGAGCCTGCGGCTGGTGCTGTCGGAGGATGCCCTGGTGGGGAGGCCTACAAAACGTGTTGACCTCCATATTAGGGACCTGGACGATAGTATTAAGGTGGAGGAGGTGGTGGAGGCTGTGGCATCCATGGGTGGGTACGACAGCTCCGCCATCAAGGCGGGTCTAATTGTCAAACGTGGGTGGGGGATGGGGGAGGTAAACGTGCTATGCCCGGTTGCCGCCGCGAAAAAAGTCCTGAGTGGAAAGCTCCTTGTCGGGTGGAGCTCCTGCCGGGTGGAAGCCCGGGGGGATCGCCCGATGAGGTGCTTTCGTTGTATGAAGCTGGGGCACGTGCGTGCCACGTGTCCCTCGACCGAGGACTTCGCGGCGGCATGTTTCAGATGCGGAGGTGAGGGCCACAAGGCCAACGAGTGTAGCTCAAAGAAGCTGCACTGTGTGGTCTGCGCGGCTGCCGGGAAGCCGGCAGACCACAAGATGACGGGCAAGCACTGTTCTCCCCCAGTGCAGAGAAGGAAGCCTGATGTTCCCGGTACATCAACTGCGGAAGGCTCTTGCATGGAGGTCGGTGTGAATTCTCGACAATAATATGGTAGAGAACCACATCGACCTCCTGCAGGGGAATATAGGACGCTCCGCCGCGGCTCAGGACCTGTTCCTGCAGTCTATGGCGGAGTGGGGAATCGCGGCAGCCGTGGTAACGGAGCCGAACTTTGTCACGCAGCGTGGGCACTGGGTGGCGGACTCCCGTGGAGATGCGGCAGTCGTTGTCCGGCTGCACGGTCCACCCGTTTCATTGAGGGAGAGGGGGGCGGGATTCGTTCTGGCGGATTGGGGGGAATGGACGCTTGTCGGAGCTTACTTCTCCCCAAATAGGCCGAGATGCGAATTTGAGGAATTCCTCGACGCACTCGGCCTGGCCGTACAGAGGGCGCTTTCACGCCCCCTTATCCTGATGGGAGACCTTAATGCGAGGTCTCCTACCTGGGGGGACCGGTGTACGTGTCGCAGGGCTCCGTTGCTGGAGGAATGGGCGGCGGAGGTTGGGCTCGTCTTCTTAAACGAAGGGACGGAGCCCACCTGTGTCCGTGCGCAGGGTTCCTCCAGGGTGGACGTTACCCTTGCCTCCGCTGTGGCGGCGCCGAGGGTTTCGGCTTGGCGGGTGGTTGTCGGGGTGGAGACCCTGTCAGACCACCGTTATATCCGGTTCAGGGTCTCTACCCCTGAGGTGCGAGGGGTGCGGATGCGACAGGGCTTCCCTCGCTGGACTATCGGTCGCCTCGATAGTCAAATAGCGAGGGAAGTAGCGATAGTCGAAGGGTGGAGCGCACAGGGCAGTGTGAGCGACACAGAGGAGGGAGCGCGAGGACTGAGCGTAAGCCTGAAAAGGGTTTCCGATGCGGCAATGCCAAGATGGAGACCGCCGAAAGGAAAGAGGGAGGTGTACTGGTGGACGTCGGAGATCGGTGATCTCCGACGCACGTGCCATGAAGCCAGAAGGGCCTATTACAGAAGCCGCCGAAGGACTGGGGATGATCCTGGTTTGGCTGGGGGCCTTCGGCAGACCTATACAAATCTGAAGAGGGCTCTCAAAATAGCCATTTGTGAGGCGAAGGACAGAGCCCATCAAGAGACTCTGCGGGGACTGGACGATGATCCGTGGGGGCGTCCCTATCGTGCAGCCCGAAAAAGGCTCACGAACGTGGGGGCACCACTCGCGGAGACGTTGGAACCAACCCTGTTGGAGAGGGTGGTGACGGAGCTCTTTCCTTCGCCTCAAGGATCACATCCTACAGGGACAGCGGCGACTGAGGCGGCTGCAGCGGATGGAGGCGGCGGGATGGCGCCTGAGGTCTCGGACCAAGAAATGGAGGCCATCCTGGACCGCCTTAAAGCGCGCAAAAAGGCCCCTGGGCCGGATGGTATTCATGCGCGCGTACTGGCACTGGTCCTCCCTCACATGGAGGAGATGGTTCGGGAACTGTACAACTCATGCCTACATGAGGGTCGGTTCCCGGCTATCTGGAAGACGGGACGGCTATGCCTGCTGCGCAAGGAGGGACGCCCGCTGGATAGTTCGGCGGCTTATCGGCCCATTGTCCTGCTGGATGAGGCTGGTAAGGCGCTCGAATGGATTGTGGCGTCCCGACTGAGTCGGCATCTGGCTGTGGAGGGGCCGGATCTCAGCGATGCGCAGTATGGCTTCCGTGCCGGGCGGTCAACTCTCGATGCATTGCTGGAGCTAAAGGCCCACACCAAGAGGGTCGTCGAGAGAGGTGGGAGGGCACTGGCGGTATCTTTGGATATCGCCAATGCCTTTAACAGCCTACCTTTCGGCGTGGTTGGGGAGGCCCTTGAATTTTTCAGGGTGCCACTCTACTTGCGCCGATTGGTGGCTGACTACTTCGAGGGACGGCGGGTGGTATATCAGAATAGAGAGGGGTCGATGGTATACCACCCTGTACGGTGTGGGGTCCCGCAGGGCTCAGTCCTCGGACCGCTCCTCTGGGACATGGCCTACGACCGGGTGTTGCGTGGCGCGCTCCCTGTGGGGTTGCGCGTTCTCTGCTACGCAGACGACACCCTTGTCGTGGCCAGCGGAGGGAGTTACGGAGAGGTGCAGCGATTGGCGACCGCTGGCACCTCTTTGGTGGTAAGGCGGATTAGGGCCCTGGGACTTAGGGTGTCTCTCGATAAGACTGATGCCCTATTGTTCCACGGCCCTAGGAATGGTCCCCCCCCCGGCGCAGCTCTCATGGTCGAGGGAGTGCGGGTCCCGTTGGCTTCCAGGATGAGGTATCTTGGTCTCGTCCTGGATGGCCGATGGAAATTCGAGGCCCACTTCGGGGATCTCGAGGGCAGGCTCGTTGGCGCGGCGGGGGCGCTTGCGCGGCTGCTTCCCAATCTTGGTGGTCCCAGACAGGGGACCCGGCGGCTGTACTGCGGCATCGTTCGCAGTATGGCACTTTATGGGGCCCCTGTTTGGGATGATAGCTTGGGGGCGCGCAATCGCGCCCAGCTGCGGAAGCCGCAGAGGGTGTTGGCGGTCAGGGCTGCTCGATGCTACCGGACCGTCTCATTCGAGGCGGCTTGTCTGCTCGCGGGTACGCCCCCATGGGAGTTGGAGGCGGGGGCCCTCGGTGCCCTGTATCGCCTGAAAGTCGAGACCAGGGCGAGCGGGGATCGATGGCCCGAGCTGGCCGGGCCCGCCAGAAGGCAGGCCAGAGAGGTCGTCTTGGAGAGGTGGGCCGATGACCTGGCCTCGCCAAGGGCGGGGTTGAGGACGGTGGAGGCGATTCGCCCATTCCTGAGGGAATGGGTGAATCGTCCAGGAGGAGCCGTGTCCTTTAGAATGGCGCAGGTGCTGTCCGGACACGGTTGTTTCGGACGGTATCTGCACGTGGTGGCAAAACGGGAGATCCTCCCAATTTGTCACCACTGTGGTGCCCTGGAGGATACGGCGGAGCACACCTTGGCCGATTGTGTCACCTGGTCCAGGCAACGCCAGGACCTGGTTTCGGTCATTGGGACGGACCTCTCGCTGCCGGGTATTGTCGCAGCAATGCTCGG
Organism: Pontia daplidice; assembly: GCA_963693355.1. Classification (NCBI taxonomy): domain Eukaryota; kingdom Metazoa; phylum Arthropoda; class Insecta; order Lepidoptera; family Pieridae; genus Pontia; species Pontia daplidice. Next base: position 35,363 of record CAVNZL010000106.1, on the reverse strand, counting down.
TAGCCAGGAGGCATGGCGAGCGGTGGCCTTCTTTTGTGAGCACGTTATGCTGCAGAAGGAGGCCGCCGAACGTCAGCGGGAGGCCCTCGGCGATGGCCGAAGAGGTGTTGCTCGGAGCGGACGGCGGGGGCGCTCGAGGGCCAGACGCAGGCCCCGAGTTGCCCCGTCGCATCCGTGATGAGCCCTTATGCGGACGTATTCGCCTGCGCTCCCCGGGTTGAATGCCCAGTGCGACCCCCGGGGATCGCAATGTGGTGCTGGGTGCCACTCACTCAGGTGTGGGTGTCGCTCGGTGCCACAGGCGGTATGGAGGGCTCGGAGGAAGTTTTAGTGGGTCGGTAGCTCCCCTCTGATTAGCAGAGGGACTAAGAGTTTACCAGCCCCACAGTCCCCGCGTAAGCGACTGCATACGCCCGCGGGGCTGCATTCGTGCATTTTTACCTCCCTTATAAAAAAAAAAAAAAAAAAAAAAGGTTCCCCCCCCACCGCGGACGAACATACCCGCGGGTCCCTAGGCTTGTCGTGCCGGGGGGGGCTCAGTACCTGGAGCGACCGTTGTATTACCGTCGCGAAGGGGAAGCGAATAAGGGATTGGCCGGCCTCCACTTTGGACGCCGGTCTGTATACAGGGCATCTGCGCCCAGCGGATGACCATTCCCGCACGTCCCCTGCCAGCTGGAGCGATCGTTGATCGCGAAGGTGTGGCAAGGGACATAGGAGATCGCCCTACTGGGCAGCGTCGTGGGGCCGCGGTGGCGAACAGTCACTGTCGGTCAGAGATCTTAGTTAGATCCGGGATAGACTGTTACGCGGTGCAGTTGTCGTGGACATGTCTCGCGGACTGCGCCCTGCCAGGGAGCTTGCCTTTACCGGCCGGCTTGAGTGGAAGGAAAACCACAATAAAAAACCCTGAATGTGCACGCGCTGAGACGCCCTTACGGGCCTTGCGTGGCGCTGCACCCCTTCTCTCTTTTTCAGGGTGAGCAGGTTGCTCGAACAGTACTTCGAGTGTCTAGCGGTCAACCCTTGGATACCTCCCGACCTCCAAGTGGTAACAGGGTTACTCGGGTGCAGGGGTCTCCGCCCGGGTGGACTTTTATTTCCCCCATGAACCAACCTCATATGGAAAATTTTATTGAAAAAAAACAAAAACGACGAAAAGGAAGGAGACATTACGGAGGAGAGCAGGAGGACGAAAACGAAGGACCTGCGGATCGTATTAAATCGGATTCCGACGCCGATACCGTCCGCAGCGGAGGAGAGCGTAGACCAGACCGACTCGGACGCTGGATCGATGGTCAGCGCAACATCGAACAGTCGAGTGGGATCACCGCAACGGGACTTTGCCGGTCGAATGTGGAGCTCAAGAGGAGCAAAGAAGAGAGGAAGGGATGAAAGCGAGGGTAGCTCGACAGATACCCCTCTCTCCCGCGAACGGAAAAAGAAAGGGCGAGGCAAGCCATCGACAACGGGCGATGGCCTCGCAGTAACTAAAGAAGCCTACCTTAAGGCTAAGGAGGCTCAACTGAGAAGAAGAAGCGCTGAAGCTGAATTGATGGACCCAGCCGCAAAAGCCCAACAGACGAGCCCGGCTCCATCCTACAAGGAGACAGACGATTTTCTGAGCGGTCAACTGGGACTCAGCTCGGACTCGTCAGAAAATGTCCTCAGGCGCATCGAGGCGAGCCTGGGGATTGTGACGGAGGTGGCGTCGAAATCCAAGAACCTCAAGGGTCCCTTCATCCGTGCGTTGAAGGATGCCGTACAGGAGCTTAGGAAAGACACCATAGAGCTCGCCCAAAAAACAACGTCGGACGAGACGCGAGCGCTGCGAAAAGACAACCATCGTCTTCAAATCCAAGTAGACCTTCTGCAAAAGCAGATGGATACTCTGAGAAATCAAATGCCGACGCCGAAATCGGCATCAAAGGAGACGCGTATTCCGGACCTGGAAGAGATGGAGGCCCGCATATACCGCAATATTGGAGAGAGAATCAATGCGAGGATCGAGGATTTGGAGCCCCGTCTCAATCCTGAGAAACGCCTCCGACCCCCGCTCGCAGCAGATTCTAGAACTCAGGTCGTGGAAACGTCGATTTCGGCGCTCCCTTTGACAAAGAAGAACCAAAAGAAGAAAAAGAGCCCCAAGGCAAAGAAGATTCAGCCAGCGCAAGGATACGAAAGTGTGCCCATCGACACACCGTCTACCACTGCTGCTGCGACACGCCCGCCTAATCCGGACGCAGAGGAAAGCGCCTGGATCAAAGTGGGCAAGAGAGGGAAGGCTGTCCAACGAAGGGAGGACGGCAAGAATAAGGCCCCCGCGGTAATATCCAGAACGCGCAAAGGCGTAAAAAAGAAGAAAGAGCGAGCATCACAAAAAGAACAGCCAAAGCTCCGAGCCCCGCGTTCGGCAGCCGTGAGCATCACGCTCTCAAAGGAGGCTCAAGATAGAGGGTTAACCTACGCCGGGGTAATGAAGGAGGCACGCTCAAAGATTGACCTGAACGGCCTGGGCCTCGAAGCGGTGACGTTCCGTCGAGGAATTACCGGTTCTGCCATACTTCAGATTCCCGGAACGGGAAGGGATGGCATAGCGGACACCCTAGCGGCGAAATTGATAGAGGCGCTACCCATGGAGGGTATTAAAATCGCCAGACCACACAAAATGACGAGCGTCCGAATCTCTGGTCTGGATGACTCAATCACGGCTGAGGAGATCCGGACTGCGGTTTCCACAAAGGGAGAGTGCCCCGGAGACCAAATTCGGGTGAGCGGGGTGCACCCAGAGAGAGGCGGGCTCTTTGCGGCGTGGATCACATGTCCGATGGCGGTCGCCAAGAAAATTGCAGAAGGCAGATTCCTGGTAGGATGGGTGGTGGCAAAAGTCACTTTACAGAAACCCAGAGCACTGCGTTGCTACAGGTGCCTTGAAGCAGGACATGTGGCAAACCGCTGTCCCGTGGAAGAGGATAGAAGTGCGCAGTGCCACAGATGCGGATCACCTGGTCACAAAGTGGCTGAATGCACGGCTAGAGCCCACTGCAACATCTGTGCGTCAGCTGGAAGGTCGGCGCAGCATCGTTTGGGCGGTCCTTCGTGCTCGGCTCCCAAAAGAAGGGTGCCAAGAAGAGGACAAACTGTGTGATGTTTTCTGTTTTTTTGTTGCTTTTTCTTATTTCTTTATGTTGCTCTCCTTGCGTTGCTTTCATATTTGTTGCTTTTTTGTTGCTCTTAATGCCTTTGCTTTTTGCTTTTCTATGTGATGTTTTCTGCTTTTTGTTGCTTTTGCTTATTTTGCTAGCTTGGCTGCTGTTACCCGTCCCCTGTGAGCTAGAGCGATCGCAAGATCGTGAAGGTGAAGCAAGGGACCTAGAAGAGCTGCTCCTGACCGACTCGAAAGAGAAGTGAAGGACGCGGTAGCCGTCTTAGACGGCCAAGGAGAACCGTGCGTCTCACGATGCACGGCATGCGCGGACCGGGAAGTGGGTTATGGCTTAGCAGCTGATACCACGACTCGGTCCAATGACGCGCTGAGAAGGGGTCCTGGTGGTTTTAGTGGGTACTGGCCGAACGCCTGTAGGCGAGTCCCACACTCCCCGCGCTAATTCTCCGAATGCCCCGGCGCGGGGGCCCGTAAATGGGTTTCCCCAGGAAAAAAAAAAAAAAAAAAAAAGGTTAGGTTAGGTTAGGTTAGGTTAGGTTAGGTTAGGTTAGGTTTTTTTTTTTTTTTTTTTTTTTTTTGTGTTAATTGCTAGTGGGCCTACCTCCCCGGCGACTCACGCCCCGGGGCCGAGGAAGCTAAGCTAGGTTAATAATTTTTTCAGTGGGTTTATTTATTTAAATAAAATGAAACAATATGTGTAGGTGAGGTGGCTCAGTGTCGGTTTCGCTATCGGATACGATCAACCTTCACTGAGCCACCTGCATAGAGTCCGCGTAAAAACAAAAGTGATACTAAAACTTATTCTAATGTATAAACAATATTGAAAGTGAGGAACATAATGAAAAGGTAATTAAACAGTAATTGTAACATTGAAATTAAAACTTAAATTAGTTGATGGTGAGCACGGGTGAGGTGGTTGAGGATCGGGTCTGCTATTTGATACAATTCCTTCCTCTCAACCACCATCAGCCCGCGCGTTGTTGTGAAGTCTTGTGTACAAAAGGTTTTCTATGGTTATATAGGACCTAATAATTTAAACACAGTATATAAAAATTAAAATGGAAAGTAATGGTGTGACAAAATATTTACAATAACAATTATATTAAAAGGTAAAAAATATTTACAAGTTGTGGTGAGCGCGGGTGAGGTGGTTGAGGATCAGGTCTGCTATTTGATACAATTCCTTCCTCTCAACCACCATCAGCCCGCGCGTTGATGTGAAGTCTTGTGTACAAAAGGTTTTCTATGTTAACATAGGACCTAATAATTTAAACACAGTATATAAAAATTAAAATGGAAAGTAATGGTGTGACAAAATATTTACAGTAACAATTATATTAAAAGGTAAAAATATTTAAAAGTTGTAGTGAGCGCGGGTGAGGTGGTTGAGGATCAGGTCTGCTATTTGATACAATTCCATCCTCTCAACCACCATCAGCCCGCGCATTTTTATGAAGTTTAGTGCACAAGAGAATTTTCACGATAACATGAAATCTGATAATTTAAGCACAGTGATAATAAAATGGTAGTATGATGCAATATCGACCTATCCGTAGAACAGAGTCCCATCTGCAGGATTGGTAGTTTACAGTAGAGGCCAGAGAAGTTGTTGACTTGTATTATGTGATGTAATTCTTAAACAGTGAGACTTGACATTTTGATTTTTTGGTATGTTGTGACAACACCCCAGCCTATATAAATGCTATGTAGTGTATATTTCTTATCCTCTTATTTCACGAGATAGTGGGTTTCATATAGACATAGGACGTTTTACGGCGGAAGAGCGGGGGTCCGTAGTGAACATTGGACGTTTTATGGCGGAAGAGCGGGGGCCCGTAGTGAACATTGGCCGTTGTTTTACGGAGACGTCTGAATTAAGTGAGGTTCTATATTAAATTTTTTAAACATAATGCTCGTCATACGATGATTACTCTCTATATTTAGAAAAATTATTAGTAAAATAATTTAATCGTTTAAAAAAATCTCGTATTATATATCAAAACTAGTAGACAGAATCACTTTAAACGGCATCACATCACAGTTAGGTACGGTGGGTACTTAGAATTAGCAAAGTCTAAAACTACAGACCTAAGAAACAAAATACCCAAGTATCACCAGTACTAGTAACGAGGCAGACAGCTTCGAAGATGGGAAGACGAAATTAAGCTTGTAGCCGGGAAACATGGACAAGGGAAGCCCATAATAGGTTAGGTTGGGAAAGAATGGAGTAGGCCTTTGCCAAACTGGGGCAAACAGACGAAATTGTCGATGTCGAAGACTTGCCAGGGTCTTAGATTAAGATTAGCAAAAGATGAAATGTAAAAATTATGTCTGAATAAAGGCTATTATAATAATTATTATTATTATAAAACTACAGACAGGTAAAGACCTTTGTCCATGAACATTAGAAGAGACGCTTATGGAGAAATTTAAACTTTGCATTAGTTATAAAATCAACAATATGTTCAAAAAAACATACATAATACCAACAAAATTTTACGTAATTATACTTAAAACTATTTTGGTGGCGTAAAAGTTAAAACATAATGAAACTGTCCCCATCATTTTGGGTGTGTCCTTTCTGTAAAAAGCGGTGTGTTATGCAAATTTTTAACCTTTTATCTGCGTAAACAAACATTGAAAATAAAAAGCGGTTACGATTTTGGCCAGTACAATTGTCTGACCAAAGGCGAAAATATTCCCTCGATCAACATTAGTCTGAATAAAATCTAAGAGGCAACTGCTGCCCTCATTTGCGCCACGTTTTGCCAGAGATTCATCCCACATATAGCTTAACCCTTTAGCTTCATGTCAAAAACTGTGAAGTGAAATGAAGATGACTTTCTCTTACAGTAAAGTGTGTTGGAGTGTCATGAGGACACTGCAATACTTTTCGAAATCAAACACAGCAGCAATCATCTGTCTTTCTTATCTTGGCTTTTTAAATTCCTTGCGACCTTCTGTTATTATTCTGGTCTAGCTTAAAAGTTTATTTCTCTTGGTACATTGGATTCTTTTTCAATCGAAAAACGCGACATTCGTTGCACTGATTCTTTTTGGGCATGTGAACAATTCACATTGATTGAGTGATTGAAGTTTAAGTTGACAATGTCACGATATTGTCGTACCTTTGCAGCCTTAGAGGTGCATTTCTCGGAGTCAAACCATTTAAGATAAATTTTAAACATTTTGGCAATACTTAAGTCTCCTTGTAGGTAGAGTTTTTGGCTATTCTTGCGTATATAATGCGATTCAACAGGGAAAAATACCCGAACATGATCACAAACACTTTGTTTCATTGCGTCATAACTCATCTTATGATTGTCGTGGTGACTCTTTTTAGGAGTCACGGTGGAATCGCTTAAGTGCGGTGAAGGTGAATTTATGGTGCTAAACGACGACGAAGAAATCGCAGATAATAAGTATGTATACTATGGGCAGAACGAGCTATCGCAGACGGAATGGATATTTAGTAGGAGATGACATAGGAGTTGTCAGTGATAGTTCCAAATTAACTGGGGTAGATCTGTGATGAGAAACTTCTAACAAATCTTCAAGCTCAATTAATGGTGAACTCTTGAAACTAGAAGGAAGTGCCAAAGAAAATATGGTAGGTTGATTGCTGTAAACATCTTTGGCGGACCAGACAAATTTGGTATTAAGCCATCTCAGGTAATTTCTTCGGTCCCACCATCTTAATGCAGAACTTCTTCCCATAATATATCAGCTAGTTCTTGACTGATTTCTTCTGCACCCATAGACAAATGTGAGCTTTGTTGTCTAATGTTGTTGTTATCAACGTTCAGAGCTAAAGTACAAAAAAAACTTCAATAATACTGTATTTTATTATTAAAGATATTCATAAAACATTATTAACACATTAATTTAACAAACCTTAAATAAAAAATCTTTATTTTATTATTATTTAACGATGTTTTTAAATGAACAACGTCCTAACTGATGTCATTATCCCACTAACAACGTCCCATCTTAATATCAAACCGAGAAATCATAGTACAGATTCCGTAGAAAAAGGTCCTATATTCATATGACACGCTTTAAGAACCAAAAATGTTTGTATAAAAACGTCCTTATGTTTCATGAGACTTCTACTTTTTACTATTTATTACTACACAAAGAATGAATACTCTGTGACTAAGCACTATGTCAAATGTTTTTTCGGATGATTTTCGCGCAACAAATGCGTTTCTATACCTCTCCGGAAAGAAACGTCCTATATTAAAATCAATCGCCCACAATGTTTTACTGAGATAAATATTTAATATTAAAACAATACGGATATGATGTTTGTTAATTTAAGAATTTATTAATGTGTATCGCGAAATAATATAGCTGAAATCGTCAACATATCAGTTTTAGCACTTTTTTTCACGTAATTTGAAAATAGTACAATAAGCTCAGGCCTTTCTGCATCAGTTTTTTGTAGCATATCTAATATTTTCTTTGAACGTGACATCTTTAAAAATAGTTTTGTACATGCAAAGCCCTTAATTTATTTTGTACATCAAACCGAAAAAAAATCTGAGCGCATTACACCAAAACACCCTTTTTCCAATGAACATAGGCCGGAGTGACAAACGGACGCGCCGCTCATCTTCCGCGCGCCGTCGCATGATCACTTCGTGCGTTTTTATACGGAACTAATGTCAGATAGTACGTTATTCGATTCTATATCTCCGAAACTAAACAAGATACGAAAATTCTAAAAACGTGAGTCTGTAGAGTTCGTATTCCTTATCTCGTTTAGCTATTAAACTCATTTTTGCTCCATGATCACATCGGACTCTGTTCTACGGATAGGTCGATATTTACATTAATAAAGAAAAAGAGGGAATACAATAGAATAGTGGTTATGTAAAACAAGTGCAAAATAGCTTCCAGTACAGCAAGTGCAAAAAGTAAGAGGTAAAATAGAAAGAATAACAATTTAAGAATGGTATAAAAACATTATGTAGTCGTAGAGCACAATAAAAGTTGGGAGCAGCAGTAAAAAGAGTAAAATAAAATAAATTGTTTGGTAAGACGGATTAGTAGCCGATATTATGTTAGGGCGATGTTAATGAAGGTGTGTATGTTGTGTGTTATGATATTAGACCAAGGAATTGAATTGTAATAAAGTGTAGTGTGAATTTGTGTGGTTTAATTGTTGAATGGGTTATAGAAAGGTAGTGTTGTTGGTGGCAAGTGTTTGCGGATGCTTCCCAGAGAAAGCCGAGGTCGCGCATTGAGGCCATTGTCAATGTAATGTAAATTAAACGTGTGGTGATAGTGTGTCAAAAGTGACTTAGGTGTGTAGTGTTTTGGGTTACTGTTAACGGTGAACAGTGTGAAATGTTCTGGTGGGTAAAGTGTATATTTAAGAGTAATTGACCTTGGCCTCAACGCGGGCCCGCATTGCTTTGACTTTGGGGCAGCGATCCGAGTCGGCACGGTGTTCGGTGTCAGTGTTTGTTTTGAATTGTTTATTGTGTTCGTGGCAGTTAGTACATTTGTGTGTGTGTTCCTTGCACTCAGCTGTAGGATGTTGAGCTGAGCACTTGGCGCATGTGGGGGTCTTAACGGGGCAACGGCTCTTGGTGTGTCCGAAATTCAGGCAGTTTTGACACTGCCTGAATGGTGAAAAGTTATCGCTGTGCACCCGTTGCATGCCTATGTTGACTCTGCCTAGGTTAGCGAAGGCCTTCCAGGCAGAGGGTGTGTTGTGTAAAACTACATTATAAAGTGACGAATTTCTGTTTGTGGTGATGAATTTAATTGTGAATGTTTCGTCGGCCAGTGTGGGGTTTTGGTCCTTGATGGTGTTAATGAGGTCTTTTTGTTCGGTGTTTTTCGAGATCCCTTTGAGAATAGTCATTGGGTCCAGTCTCTTCTCCTCCTGTGTGTTGATCTGTTTGTGTTTTTGTAAGTTTGTTACCGTGTGTAGTTTGTGTTCTTCCTTCTCGAACGTCAACTTAAGTTTCTTGTTCGAGAGGGGGGTGATTTTTAATGGTGCGTAGCCTCCTTGACGGAAGTTGACCGTTTTGCTGATTTGTGTGAGGAGTTGTTCGGTGGTATTGAAGCCCTCACCGGTAACCACGATTGAAGGGCCTGCAGGGGGTTTCGGGACGGCAGCAGCAACTTTGGCGTATGATTTTATCGTGTCGATTGGTTCCACCGCGCTGGGTTGAGTGACCATTGGCGCGGGTTTTGGCTGCGCCTTAAGAAGCTTGCTGTGCTCCCTAATTGCCCTATAGGACTCCTCCAGTAGCCCGGTGTGGGCCTCGAGTTTTTGAATGAGTTCTTTGGTATGTTGATCAGTGTTTGTGTTTATGTTTGTATCTGTGTGACTGGTTTGTGGTAGGGAGGTTCTTGGGGGGGGAGGGGTAGAGGGGATGAAGGTGGCGACGACCCCGAAGAGCCCATCGATAGCCTCGGTGATAGCTGTTTTCAGCTCACCCTTGATGTTTCTGGAGGCTGCAAGTGCGTCCAGACCCTTTCGCCTATGTTCTCTAGCCATCTCCATTCGAGTTGGCTCGACAGGTGGTGTTTTGCGGGCAAACGCAGGGCTCAGCATGTCAGCCAGAGTCCTGCGTGCTGTAGAACTGGAGGAAATAGGCGAAGGGGTGCCCGCGCTGGTTGATTTTGGCGGAGTCCTAGACATCATTTTTCGTGAGGGGTGAGGGTAGGTTCAAAATGGATATAATGTATAGCGTTGAAACCGCCTTTAAAAGACGATTTGAACGATACCAAACTCGAGGGGGTGGGGTAAGGGGGGGAAAAAATTTAGGGGGAGGGGGGGTGAAAATTGAATCTGCGGGGTGAAGGGTAGGTTTGTGTGAGTCTGTATTAGTGTATTGGTGTTTGCCTTGAAGAGGCGGTTTGAACGAGCCCAAGCTCGACTGTGTTCTAATGAAAATTTGTGTTTAAAAAAGCTGGTGCTGGTAATCCGCCTTACCTGAAGATTCCCTTGAGGATATCCGCCGCGTTGTTGGTCGCAGCCTAGGAGTGATGGGTGTTTCCCAACAGCCCCCGGCGAGATCTTGCGAATGGCGATGGTATTGGAGCTGTTCCAGGTGGTCACCAGAAAAGTTGGTGACCAGCTCGGCGGAGGTCGAGGGTTGCTTCTTTAGTGCGATGCGGTAAGATAGAATGAAGTTGGGGCTATCTTATGAGGGTGGTCCCAGATTTTTGGGATGAATGGTTCCTGGTGGAACCCTGGCTGCAAAGATTCCTAAAGTGATAACTCCCAAACTGTGTGACGTATCTCCGTGAACTTAATGTCTCCTGAATCGTCTAGTTAAGGCGCTTTTGATGGTATATAGCAAAATGTGGTTTTCTGATGTTCAGGTCTGGTTATGACCCAAAAACCGGTTTTTCATAAAATTGAGGGGTGATCCTTTCTCCGATTATTATGTGCGATACACCAATCGATAGCTGGCTGTCAGGCGGATTTATTGAAGGTGTAATACTGTATGCAAGTGGCGGCGCTGCAGTCTGGTGGGCGAAACCCCAGTTTCTGGTCTCCCAAAAATCGGGGGTTGATGGTAAAAATCCAAATTTGGTGTTAATCGATAGGCCTTGATTCGCTTTATTTTTTGATATAATTTAATGTACACTTTTGTGTAAACTGAAGGAATAATTATGAATTTACTGCAAAAATGTGAAAAAAAATCTTTGTCTTCAGAACTACTGCATGAAAAATGGTGAGTGTGGTATCAAAAGATGCGCCTGAAAAAGCCGGTTCTGATGGTGATATTTATTCTGTGGTGGTGCGTAGGAATCGGGGGGTTTAAACGCAAAAACCGGTTTTCAGGAGATTTCAGGTCCTGAAATTGCTCCGATTTTAGAGTGTGATACGTCGTTAGACAGCTCTTTGTTTTGCGCACAATCCTGTATAAATTTCGTGTCTTAATATTTCAGCGCCGCGATTTGGCGACTGAAAAACAGGTTTTCAGCCGCTGAAAAATCCAGTTTTGCTGGAAAGTGGTCGTGATTGGTATCAATCGAAGCGCATTCACGAGATTGGTGTAATAAAATAGTATTGTTGTAGATCGTTTAAGAAAGTTATAAGGAATTTACCGGTAATCTGTCCATAAAATCCTGAAATATGAGTCCTTGATCTCGAAAAGTAGGTCGAAATGTGCGCCTTAACGAGATCTACACAATAAAACACTAATCACAATTTTTGAAGCACTAAATCTATTTTTAAAGTCACAAAAACGAAAATTTTAACAGTTTTTCACTTAAAAAAAATCGAAAGCAAAAATATTTAAAACTGAATTTAACACTAAAAGATAGCGCAAATTTTTCTGCATCTATCGATATCTCACTTATCACTTAAACTGCACTGGAACTATTTTTAATTATTTTTTGAAACTTTAAAGTGGCGCGGAGCGACGTGGAGTCGACCGATTTTTATGGCGTTTGGACGCGGACCCATGTTAGGTTAGGTTAGGTTAGGTTAGGTTAGGTTAGGTTAGGTTAGGTTAGGTTAGGTTAGGTTCCCCCCCCCCCCGCGGAAGAATTTACCCGCGGTTCCCTGGGCTTGTCGTGCCGGGGGGGGCTCAGTACCTGGACCGACGGCAGTGTCGCGAGTGCCGTCGCGAAGGGGAAGCTAATAGGGTTTCGACCGGCCTCCACTTTGGACGCCGGTCTGGTATAACAGCATCAGCGCTCTGCGGACGAGATTCCCGCCAGCCCAATGCCAGCTGGAGTCATTTCTGATGACGAAGGTGAAGCTGGGGCCCTTTTGTGTCTGTGTTTTGTGTTCGTTAATTTTGGAGTGTTCCTCAATTTATCGCTCCCGACTAGTTCATCTTCATGAACCATGCGGGATGCAAATGTTAGAGGTGTTCAAAAATTGCAGTGTTCTTGTCTTGATGAGTCAAACGAATGTGGCGAGATAATCCACATTGGATTACCTGATACCTGAATCCCAAGTTCCAGGGGCCCGGCGAGGGGACGCATGGTCAGGAGGTTAAACCTGGCCACTAGGGCCTCAGAGGGGAGCTACCCCTCTTAAATATGAAAAGCCTAAAGCATGGAAAGTTCAAATAAAGAAGAGACTACCCCAGGAGGGTCAAATCCCTCCCATGACCACGATCAGGTCATGGCAGCCGGTCCGCATCGTATTCTGGGGGCGGACCAACTCCATGCAACAGATACAACACCGACGAAACATGGCTTGAATACGGACTTGATTATCAAACAGTGCAGAGTGGTGCTGGAGCGCACTCCATGCTCAACACCAGTGCCCTCAACCCCGGACGAAGCCGCCTTTTTCAAATCGGCAGGCAACGACCCAGATTCGGATTCGAGTAGGTCTATGGTGAGCATCGGGTCAACGCAAAATATGCGGAGCCCCCGAAAACCGGGCGAGGCACCATGTACTCCAGCTACAAAATCCCGTTTCTGGCGTCCCAAAAAGCGCGCAAGACAGGACGAGGAAGGGAGCTCAAGTGATAGCTCACCTGGAGAGCTCACAAAAGGGGAATATATAAAAAGTCTCAAAGTACAGAAGGAGAAGGCTGCGGAGGCTGAACTGGCGGCTCTTTGCGCTAAGTCCCCGGAAGCTTTGACTGTTGGAGACTCCAAGAGGAGAATCGAGGACAGTCTGGCTGCGGTCGAGAAGGTGGCCAGGTCGTCTACCAATCTAAAAGGTACCTTTGTAGCGACATTGAAGAAGGCCGTCGAAGTGATCAGGGTCGAGGCAGATAGCTTGGCGGTTCGCACCCTAACGGAGGAAACCCGCGCTCTTCAGCTCCAGAATGAACGTCTCCGAGCACAACTGGAGGTGCTACAAAGCGAGATGCGGGAGCTCAGATTGGCACTGAAGACTCCCAATGACCGTGCCAGTCTAGAGGAGTTGGAAGCAAAAATACTTCGACAGGTGGGTGAGCGGGTGAACGCACAAATAGAAGGCCTCGAGTCGAGGCTTAACCCAGAACCACCAATCCGCCCCCCTCTGGCGGCAGACCGCAAAGGCATGAAGTCTACGCCAACTGCCTGTGAGGATTCTCCGCTCGAACGAACGAACCCGAAAAAGAAGTCAACGAAGAACGGGAAGATATCCGAGCTAGCAGAACCTGTTGTCGGAAAGAAGGCTCGGAAACAAAGGGCAAAAGTAACCAGAAAAGGAAAGCTGGTGGAAGAGGAGAAACGTCAAGCCAGTGCACCAGCAAACCCCACTCCATCGATGTCAAAGGGACTCGATAGTGCGTCGACGCCTACCCACGACAACGATGGCTGGACAACTGTTACCCGGAGCAACAGAAAAGGGGTGAAGGCAAACCAAAACCCTATCAGGGTTCCTCCTCTCCCAATAAGTCAGAAGAAGAAAGCCAACATGCCTCTGTCAAGGCCCTTCCCAAAATTAAAGGCACCCCGCACCTCAGCAGTTGTGCTGACCGTGCCCAGGGAGTCTGAGATGCGTGGCGTCACCTACGCATCAGCCTTAAGGGAGGCTAGATCAAAAGTAGACCTAAGGGACGCCGGAATAGAAGGAGTGAAATTCCGCCGGGCTGCAACGGGAGCCACCATCATACAAATCCCCGGTGCAGACAGCGGAGGGAAGGCCGATATACTGGCTGCGCGTCTAAAACAGGTTTTGGGTGACAGTGGTGTCAGGGTCACCAGGCCCGTCAGGTGCGTCGACGTCCGCATATCCGGCCTGGATGACTCAGTTACTTTAACGGAACTTCGCGATGCAATTGCAGTCAGAGGAGAGTGTCCGGTCGACCAAGTTAGGGTCAGTCATATAAGGCAAGACAGGAGGGGCCTCGGAGCGGCGTGGGCCAACTGCCCGATTACAGCCGCCAAAAAATTAGTCGAGGGCCGATTTCTCGTTGGTTGGGTGGCGGCTAACGTCACTGTAGCCAAGCCGCGAGAGATGCGCTGCTTTAAGTGCCTTCAGGTGGGGCATGTAGCCAGCCGTTGTGTGTCAGAAATAGACCGTAGCCGTCTGTGCTACCGCTGCGGTGGTAAAGACCATAAGGCGGCGAGCTGCAGTGCTAAACCTAGCTGCTCACTCTGCAAAGAAGCCGGAAGAGAGTCCGACCACAGATTGGGAGGGAGTAATTGTACCGCGCCAAGTGTCAGAGTACCCAGGCGCCGTACGTCACCAAAGAAAGCTCTCTCAAGGTCCCCGCACGAGGAAGTCGCGCGTATGGAGGTTGTGGATACCGTCGAGAACTGATATGGCCGTACGATTCCTACAGGCTAACTTGAACCACTGCGCTGCAGCGCAAAACTTACTATGCCAAAGCATGGCGCAGTGGGACATAAACGTTGCTATAATTTCCGAACCTTACACCATCCCGGACAGAGATAACTGGCTGGGTGACCTGGACGGCCTTGCGGCAATTGTAGTCACTCCCGTTGCCGACTCGCCCAGTATCGGCGCAGTTAAAAGGGGCCATGGCTGCGTCGCAGCCAAGCTCGGCGATGACATGTGCATTATCAGCGCCTATTTTTCGCCGAACCGATCTTTCGCCGAATTCGAGGCTTACCTAAACGAAGTTGCAAGCTTGGTGCAGTGGAGCCGGTCGGGGCACGTAATAGTCGCTGGTGACCTGAACGCTAAGTCTGCCGCGTGGGGGTCCAGAATGCACAGGCGTGACCCGTACGGCGAAGCGCTTTTGGAGTGGGCCTCGAGCCTCAACATGGTAGTCATCAATAGTGGCACGGAGGCAACGTGTGTCCGACAAAATGGTGAATCAGTGGTAGATGTGACGTTCGCTAGTCCTCTTTTGGCGACCCACCTACGAGACTGGGAAGTCCAGACGGAGATCGAGACGTTGTCCGACCACCGCTACATACGGTTCCGGATTCTCCACTCATCCGCAAGTCCGACCGCAGGCCCAAGGGCCAACTTGAGTCGGAAATGGACACTAAAAAAGCTGGACAGGGAGCAATTGGAGCTAGCGGCAACGGTGCAAGCTTGGAGTCCTCGACCGTCATTACCATTAGCCATTGACGCGGAAACGATGTGGTTTGACGAAGCATTGGCACACATATCAGATGCCGCAATGCCGAAGTGTCGCCCTGGCAATCGCCTGAGCAAAAACCTATACTGGTGGTCACCGCAGCTCGCCCAACTCAGAGCCGAGTGCGTTGCGGCTCGCCGACTATACACTAGGTCCCGTAGAAGACGGCGCCCTGACGATGAAGAGAGTAGGCGTGCGTACAGTGCCTTCCAAGAAGCAAAGCTGGCTTTACGCTCTGCCATCGGCGAAGCAAGGGAGAGTGCATGGCAGGAACTACTTAACACCTTAGAGCGGGATCCCTGGGGGCGCCCATACCAACTGGTCACAAAGAAGCTACGCCCCTGGGCTCCACCTCTCACAGTCACAATGGAGCCGGCACTATTGGAATCAGTGGTCACGAACCTGTTCCCTACACAAACCATCGCGAATTGCACCCGACAGGTTAGCAGTGAAAACATCGAGGACGTTCCCGAGGTCTCACAGACTGAACTCGCGGCCGCTATTTCGAGGATGATGGAAAAGAGAACTGCACCTGGACCCGACGGGGTGCATGGGCTTGTCTTGGCGCTGGCCCTTCGTGCTGGCCTCGAACCCCGCTTCCGCGATCTCTTGTCGGAATGCCTCAGGAGAGGCATGTTCCCGTTGAAATGGAGGATAGGTCGCTTAGTCTTGCTGAGGAAAAGTGGAAAAAGCCCCGAGTTGCCTTCTGCGTATCGCCCTATAGTTCTCCTGGATGAGGCTGGCAAGCTCCTTGAGCGGATCATCGCCGGCCGAATACATGAGCATCTGGAAACTATAGGACCGAACCTACACGACGCGCAGTTCGGCTTCCGGCGATGTAGGTCGACGGTCGACGCAATTGCGCGCCTGCGAGGCATCTGCGAGCGGTGGATCTCCGGGAGCAGAGTTGTTCTCGCGGTGTCATTAGACATCGCAAACGCCTTCAACTCTCTGCCCTGGGAGAGTATCGAGGACGGGCTTGAGCTTCATGGTCTTCCACGTTATATCGTCAGATGCGTGAAGTCCTACCTGAGTGGACGTACCGTAAAGTTTCCATCGCAGGTCGGCGAAGGAGAGCTGCGGATGGAGCGTGGTGTTCCACAGGGCTCCGTTCTTGGGCCACTTCTGTGGAACATTGGGTTCGATCGAGTACTCAGGACCGATCTTCTCCAGGGAGTTGAGACAATATGTTACGCGGATGACACACTCGTGGTTGCTTGCGGGCAGGATTACAAGGAAGCACGCTTGCGTGCAACTGCCGGGGTCGCCCGAGTCGTGTCCGAAATAAGGAAACTTGGGTTGGTTGTTGCCCTCGAAAAATCGGAGGCGATCTGTTTCCATGGGCATTGCAGAGCACCCCCACAAGGCGCAAACATTATTGTCAGTGGTGTGTCCATAGAGGTTGGTACGACCATGAAGTACCTTGGTGTTGTCTTGGATCCCAGATGGACCTTCAAAGCGCACTTCACGGCACTCGCTCCCAAACTCGCTGCCACGGCAGCCATGCTTGCGCGACTTATGCCGAACCTGGGCGGACCGAATGAGGCGTGTCGCCGTCTGTACGCAAATGTACTGCGATCCAAAGCACTATACGGCTGCCCGATCTGGGCGGATAAGTTGTCCCGTCCCAACCGCGACATCCTTCGGCGAGCACAGCGCGCCGTTGCCATACGGGTTGCGAGGGCGTACCGGACCGTATCCTACGCCGCTGTGTGCGTCATGTCCGGTACCGCACCGTGGCACCTGGAGGCTGCTGGCCTGAGCGAGGTGTACTGGCGAAGGGCTGAGCAAAGAGAGGGAGGCACAAATCCCGCACCAGAGGAGGTACGTGCCTGGCGCGCCGGGGAGCAAGAGCGAGTTCTGGAAGCGTGGGCCGTGGAGCTGACGGATGAAGTATCCGGAAGCTACACGGTCAACGCAATAGCTCCCGTTTTGAAGGCATGGGTCAACAGACGCTGGGGCCACCTCAGCTTCCGGCTTGTACAGGTGCTGTCCGGTCATGGATGTTTCGGCAGTTACCTACACAGGGTAGTCGGGCGTGAAGTGGCACCCACCTGCCACCATTGCACCGTTGGTGCAATCGATGATGCGCTCCATACTTTGGCGAGCTGTCCAGCATGGGAGGCGGAGCGAAGGCCTCTGCTGGACATCCTACAAGGCGAAGATGTCACCCTCGGTAACGTCGTCAGAGCAGTTCTGAATGCGGATGACGACGGCCGATGGAAGACACTACGCAAATTCTGCGAAGCCGTTATGAGCGCCAAGGAGGAGTCGGAGCGGGCCAGGGAGATGGATCCCGCAGCCCACCCATGTCGTCGAAGAAAACGGCGGGTACGCGCGAATGCGCGTCTTGCGCCATAACCGTTGCAAAAGCAGGGGCTCAAGGGCGTTTGCGTCTAAAAGAAGGGATGCTGATGCATCCCTGTAAGCAACATGCCGGAACCCCAACGCTCTAATTCAAAAAGGTGACGAGGGCGATCTGGTGGCTGCTCTTGGTGGTGACAAGGGCCGCTACCAATCAACATGCCCAAGGAGAACCGGACAACGGTAGATCGCGTGGCGGGACGCGGACAAGGCTCCGCTGTTACCGTGTCCCGCCTAGAGCGAGTGATGGTGGCGCCGTGGGGTTTTAGTGGGTAGGCACAGTTGGCTAGTCCCACATAACCCTCCGCCAGTAGCAGATACGCGCCGCGGAGGGTATGCGTAAAGCATTTCCCCACGTAAAAAAAAAAAAAAAAAAAAAAAAAAGGTTAGGTTAGGTTAGGTTAGGTTAGGTTAGGTTAGGTTAGGTTAGGTTAGGTTAGGTTAGGTTAGGTTAGGTTAGGTTAGGTTAGGTTAGGTTAGGTTCCCCCCCCCACCGCGGACGAACTTACCCGTGGCTCCCTAGGCTTGTCGTGCCGGGGGGGCTCAGTACCTGGAGCGACCGTTGTATTACCGTCGCGAAGGGGAAGCGAATAAGGGATTGGCCGGCCTCCACTTTGGACGCCGGTCTGTATACAGGGCATCAGCGCCCAGCGGATGACCATTCCCGCTCGTCCTTGCCAGCTGGAGCGATCGCTGATCGTGAAAGTTAAGTAAGGCTTTATGGAGATGGCCCTGTTGGGCATCATTTACAAGGAGTCGGCCTTTAGAGCCCACAGTTTATGGGTGGTGTGACGGTTGTCATCACCGTATACAGCGCGGCGGGCCGGGAATGGCGTATGAGAAATGCGCCTCCGGTTAGGGAGTTTTGCATCCCCCGTTGTCGCAACGAGTGGAGTTGGCCTAATACATGGCCCACAGGGTGAGTGATCCAGTGCGGTAGAGCGCTGAAGATCGAGTTAGTCGGCTTAACACATGGCCCACAACACGGTAGTGCACAGTGTGCGTGAGTGCTTAGTGCAGCGCAGTGCAGTGAGGAGAACCCTGCGGACTTGGAGTCTGCAGTGGACTGGACTACGCTGGACAAGGACAAGGGCGAGGATCACTGGAGTTTTTCTGGTAAGTCTTTTATATTTTTGTAAATATATTTGGAGACCCGTGTAAATATTATACACTTTATTATGAAGGTGAGGGTTCTTTACACCCATGTACATATATTTTCAATGTGTTGCGGAGAGGGTTCTTTACACCCATGTACATATCTGCGGTCCCCAGGGCTTGTCGAATCGTCGTATGTTATTCGACGGTCGCGAACTGGGAGGGTGGGCTGCTGCCACCTTAAAAAAAGAGCGCTGCCGGGATTATTGAAGGGGCGATCGGCGTCGCTGCGGAAGTAATCACCGGCAAATCAGAAGAAAGGTTTCTTACTCACAAGGAGCCTAGGTGCGTTGTTTACGCTTAGAAGTCACCCTTTTGGGTTTGTAGAAGATAGGCTGCAGTGTTGCTGCTGAAAATGCGCGGTGGGCCCCGGTGGCGATGTGCTGCCGGTGGTTAGGGGTTCTGACCCCCCATCGGGCGACCTGTTAGCCGCATCTCCCGTGCTGTCACGTTTAGCATGGAGCTGCGGTCCAGGGGGCTTGCCTTAAGAGGCCGGCTCAAGTGGAAGGACACCACAGAAAAAACCCGGAAAGAGTGTTGGCTGGGGCGCCCGATCGGGCCTCGCGTGGCCAGCACTCGCCCGCATCTGCGGGTGCCAGGAACGCTTCCTGGCCGTTAGCGGCCAACCCGCGGGTACCTCCCGCCCCCGCGGCGTACAAGGGTTACCCGGGTGTGGGGCTCCACCCGGGCGGACTACTTTTTCCCTAATTATCGAGTGAACCCTGCCGCCAGCGATGTCCCTGAAGGATGTCTGGGTGAAGGCGGCAACGACCCATGCATGATGACGGATAAAATAGGAAAAAACAATAAAACTTATATATTAAATGAGAACGGAAAGGAGTTGCGAGTTGTTGTGACGCGAACGCCGACGCCCACAACCTCGCGTAGAGAGGAGGCGGTTGATAAGAACCGCGGTTTGGATAGCGGAGATGAGTCTGACCGGTCGATGTATAGTGCGTCGTCTGGCCATTCGGGCTGTGCTGGAGTCTCCCCAGCGTCCAAGTTTTGGAAAGCGCGTAAGAGGGCGCGCCTTTCTGAGTCAGAAGAGGGCAGCTCGACCGATACACCTGCGTCGGTCGCTGCTGCCGGTAAACGCAAGCCGGGACGCCCACCCACTACTGGGGAATACATGGGCCTAGCGGCTGCGAAGCGTGAATACCTCAGGACAGAGAAGGAATTTGAAAGGGCGCGCGCGGAGGCTGAACTGGAGAAGGAGATGGCCAACGCACGGAAAACAAGAAACACCCTTCCACGGGGTATAGAAGAAGTTTCCCTCGATGATGGTGACGACCACTCCGTTGTTATACAGAAACGAGTGGAAGAAAGCCTTAATATGGTAATGAAGGTCGCGACGAAGTCCTCGTCCCTAAAGGGGACTTTCGTCCGCGACCTTAAGGATGCCGTACACTCATTACAGATGGACTTCCGCAGGATCCTTGCCCGTTCCATAAACGATGAAACAAGGGCACTGCGCGACGATAACAAACGACTGAGGGCCCAACTAGAGGCCATACAAAATGACATGGTGGAAATGAGGAAGTCTATGGCAAACGGACCGACTTACAAGCCAGGAGACCTGGCCGAACTTGAAGCCCGGCTGATTAAGAATGTCGGGGAAAGAATTAACGCCCGCATCGAGGGTCTGGAGTCCCGGCTCAATCCTGAGCCCGTACTCCGCCCCCCGCTGGCGGCGGATAAAAGGAAAGAAAAGCAAATAAGCAGAAAAAATGACCCAACTGGTGCTTCGAAAACCATGGACGACGCGATGCTCCCGGCGACTGCTCCCGCGGTCCCCGCGAAGCTAAGCCCCGCCGTCTCGAACGCCAGTGTCCCAGAGAAAGTGAAGAAAACAAAAAAGAAGAAGAACAAAAAGAACTCGAACGAGGCACCGGTGGTGCCAGAAAGATCCATGGCCAGCACCTCTGCGTCAGCCAGGGCCCACTCCACCGCCGCCAGCGCTAACTCGACACAGAAAGATGCATACAGATTGCCTAACCCGGACGTTTTGGAGGACGGATGGCAAAAAGTTGGAAGGAATGGTAAGACCCAGCTTCCATCAACGTCAAGGGCTTACAAAGCCCACGGCGCTGTGGAGGTCGGCATTCCCCATGCTGGCAATAGGTCCAGGGGCCCACCACCAGCACCACCAAAGGCAAACGGGAGGGGACGTCGCAACGCTTCGGCTACTACCAATTTGCCGGTAGCGTCTAGGGCATTCAGAGCCCGGCAACAAATCGGGAGAAGTAGGTCAAGAACCGGCAGAAAGCCAGATCTACCACCAAAATTGAAGGCTCCTCGTTCTGCTGCGGTTGTTCTCACTATCTCCAAAGATGGTGGGAGCCTCTCGTATGCAGAGGCGATCAGAAGGGCGAAGGCGCAGATCAACCTCCAAGAGATAGGCGTCGATGGTCTTCGGTTCCGGCGCGCGATCACGGGGGCTGCGATTCTCCAGATCCCTGGGTCCCTGGCGACGAGCGGCCCTAAAGCGGACGCTTTAGCAGCCAAGCTGAAGGCTATCTATACAGAAGAGGAAGTGAAGGTTGCAAGACCAGTGAAAATGGCGGACATCAAAGTCTTCGGTCTTGATGACTCTGTCACAAAAGATGAGATAAGAGCAGCCTTAGCCACAAAGACGGGTTGTCCGGCTGACCAAATTAAAGTCGGGGAACCCCGTGCCGATAGAGTAGGCCTCTTTACAGCCTGGGCACGGGTTCCCGTAAACGCTGCAAAGGCCCTCCAACAAGGTCGGCTCCTAATAGGATGGATGTCGGCCAAGGTTCTTGTGTCGATTCCGAAGGACCTGCAGTGCTACCGTTGTCGTCGCACGGGACACGTAGCGAGCAGATGTCCTGAAGAAGTTGATAGGAGCGGCCTCTGCCGAAAGTGCGGTTCTGTAGAGCACAGAGCGGCCGAGTGCTCCTCGGTGCCTCACTGCCCTGTCTGCGCAGAGCAAAAGAGGAAGGCTGACCACAGCCTGGGTAGCCTGCGCTGTATGGCGCCCAAGGTTAGGGTGACACGAAGGCAAGCAGTCCAGAAGACCCGCCAAGCGCCTACAAAGGAGGGCGAAGCTATGGAGACTTCAGGGATCGTGGGACAGTAATGGATCACGCCCTGAAAGTCCTCCAAGCCAACGTCAACCACTGCGCTGGAGCCCAGGACCTTTTAGTCCAATCTCTGGCACAGTGGCATATCAACGTCGCGGTCATATCGGAGCCTTACCGAATATCAGACAGGAGTGACTGGGTAGGAGACAGCACTAATTCCGTCGCCATCGTCACTAACACCTGTGACACCCCAGTCACTTCCTCAATATCCAAGAATGGCTGCGTCGGTATCAGAATAGGCGCTATTTGTATTGTTGGTGTATATTTCTCGCCAAACCGCACCCTGGCGGAGTTCGAGGAGTTCCTGAACGAGGTTGATGTTGTCATCCGCTGGAGCAGGCCTTTCGGCCTGATTGTTGCGGGCGACTTCAATGCCAAGTCGCGGGCGTGGGGTTCATCAGTCACGGACCCTCGCGGCGTTGCGTTGCTGGAATGGGCAGCGGCACACGACCTGTCGCCGTTAAACCGGGGTTCCGAGTTCACGTGTGTGCGCATGGGCGGAGGTTCTGTGATAGACATCACGTTCGCGGAATCCTCTGTCGCGCCGCGTGTTCAAGGCTGGGAGGTACTGACCGAGGTCGAGACCCTGTCAGATCACCGCTACATTCGGTTTCAGGTCCTCCCCTCGGCAGATGCTCGGTCCGGCCAGTCCCCGGTTCATCGAACTCCGCCGGAGATCGGCCCCAAATGGGCCCTTAAGTCCCTTGTGCAGGAGGAGTTAGAGATTGCTGCGATAGTGGCGGCTTGGTCACGGCCAAGTCTCGCAAATAGCGAGGACCAGGCGACTTGGCTGGGCAAGACGCTTGGGCAGTTGTCCGACTGCTCCATGCGCCGATCCAGGGCCATGAATAACAACAGAAGTGTGCATTGGTGGAATGACGCCCTGGCGCAGCTGCGTGGTGACTGCGTCAGAGCAAGAAGGCGATACAGTCACTACCGCAGAAGGGCCAACATAAATATCGATCCAGCGGAAGAACAGCGTCTTTACACGCTGTTCAGAGAGGCGCAGACCCGCCTCAAAAAGGAAATCTCCTCTGCCAAGGAGAAGTCGTGGCGGGACTTTGTCGACACCTTAGAAGAGGACCCCTGGGGACGCCCGTACAAGCTCATCATGAGCAAACTACGGCCCCGAGGTCCTCCCCTCTCCACCACCCTGGACCCAAGTTTCTTGCGGTCTACGGTCTCGGTACTTTTTCCGCGAGTCCCGTCCACCGTACTGGACATTCCAGAGGTACCAGCAGCGACAGAGTCACCTTCTCGGCCTTTTACACCGGAGGTGACCATCTCGGAACTAGAGGGAGCACTGGCGAAACTGCGACGCAAGAAGGCGGCCCCTGGCCCAGATGGAACGCACGGAAGGGTGCTGTCGCTCGCGCTGCAGTACGGACTCGACCAGACATTCCTGGACCTGACGAGCAGATGTTTGGACGAGGGGAGCTTCCCCGATATATGGAAGACGGGCATGTTGGTACTTCTGCGGAAGCCTGGGAAGCCGGAAGACTCTCCGTCAGCCTACCGGCCCATCGTGCTGTTGAATGAGGCTGGCAAGTTATTCGAAAGAATGATTGCCGGTCGCATCAACGCGCACCTCACCACACAAGGACCGGACCTGGCTGATGCGCAGTACGGCTTTAGACGCCAGCGCTCGACAGTGGACGCCATAGCGCACTTGCGCAGAGTATCTGAGGAGACGACATGCCGGGGTGGGGTGGTAGTGGCTGTGTCTATCGATATAGCCAACGCCTTCAACACCCTGCCCTGGAGCACCATAATGGAGGGACTTGCATTACACAAGGTCCCGCAATACCTGAGAGCCGTTGTCGCGGACTATTTACGCGGAAGACGGATTTTGTTCCCAACACAGGAGGGCTGGTCCAGCCATGAAGTGTCGTGCGGGGTGCCACAGGGGTCGGTCCTTGGGCCGCTCCTGTGGAATCTCGGCTACGATACGGTGCTACGGTCGGCGTTATTGAGGGGTGTCCTGCTTTTGGGGTACGCCGACGACACGCTGATCGTGGCATCCGGGTCAGATCTGCGAGAAGCTAAAATTAGAGCAACGGCTTCGGTCGCTCAGCTTGTAGCAAAAATTAGGAAATTAGGTTTAAGTGTCGCTCTAGACAAATGCGAGGCCATCGCATTTCTACCTAAAGGCCGTGCACCCAGAGGATCTGTCATCACGGTTGGAGGAGCAAGGATTGAAATAGGCGCAACAATGAAATACTTGGGGCTGACGCTGGACTCTAAGTGGTCCTTTACACCACACTGTACAGCGTTAGTCCCAAAACTAGACGCCACCGCTGCGGCCCTAGCGAGGGTAATGCCCAATATCGGCGGGCCCAGCGAGAGTAGACGCCGTCTTTTCGCGGGTGTCTTGAAGAGTAAGGCCCTCTACGGATGCCCGATCTGGGCAGAGGAGGCGAACGGGATCAGTGCAAATAGGGCGATCCTGAGAAGAGCCCAGCGAAAGATCGCAATCAGAACGGCTCGAGCTTACAGGACGGTTTCTTTTGATGCCGCCTGCGCGCTCACTAGACTGCTACCCTGGCGGCATGCTGCAAGGGCTCTCTCGAGCGTCTACTGGAAGAGAACTAGGGCCAGAACATCAGGCTCTGAGCCTGAACCAGACGTAGTAAGGTCGTGGAGGTCGGAAGCGGAAGATTCCGCACTCGAAAATTGGGCTGTAGAGATAGGGGAGGCCAGGGCTGGGCGTTGGACGCTTGACGCTTTGGGCCCTCATTTGCAGGAGTGGACGAGGAGGAGGAGCGGACACCTCTCCTACTGGTTAGTGCAGATACTTTCGGGGCACGGTTGTTTCGGGAGGTATCTGTGCAACACGGCCGGCAGGGAGGAGACCACGTCCTGCCACCATTGTGGTTCGGCCAATGACGACGCTCGCCACACCCTCTTCGAGTGCCCAGCCTGGGCGCTCGAGAGGAGCTCTTTATACGATGTCGTTGGTCGGATTCAAGACTTGAGGGGAATGGTCGAGCAGATGCTCCAAAACGAAGAGAAATGGCAGGCTGTTGTCACCTTCGCATCTCAAGTAATGAGCAAGAAGGAGGAGGCGGAACGGAAACGCGAGATGGATCCGTGTTCCGCCCCCGCGAGGCAACGCAGACGGAGAAGACGACGCTTTCAAGCGTCGACACTGGGATAGGGAATAGGGTCTATTTACTTATTTATTATTATTTACTTTTGTTAGCAGGCATGGGCACTATTGTGCCCTGTCTTGCGCTCAGTTGTTTTTATACACCTGTTGTAATTTTTCTTTTGTTTATTCATTGTTTAAACGAAATTGATGGCTATGTCGTCGCGCAATAGCGCCGGGGTGCTTTCCCTTCTCGGGGGTACCCCAAAAACGAAGTGCTGCGCGCCGAGGTAGGGTGCTAAGCAGCAGCCGCAGCGACATCCCGGGTAATGTAAATCGATACCGGGTCGCCGCTGATGCGGTTATTCTGGGCATCGGTGGTTATTTTAGTGGATAGTGGCCTCTTTGCGCTACAGCATTGAACTGCGCTAGGGGCTGAACTCCACACTCTCCCGCGCCTTGCACGCCCGCGCGGGGGGTTAGCTGGATAAAGAATCAGTTTTTTTCCACCGTTAAAAAAAAAAAAAAAAAAAAAAAAAGGTTAGGTTAGGTTAGGTTAGGTTAGGTTAGGTTAGGTTAGGTTAGGTTAGGTTAGGTTAGGTTAGGTTGAGTCTGCGTCGAGTGCCTGCACCAAACGGATCGTTCTGGGCGTCGCTCCGCTTTCTAAAAATCGCCGCGCGTGGTTAAAGTTCGCGTATTCGGTGATTTTGGTGTCATCTGATGCAAAATTGTGCAAGGATTGCAGTGGTATAATTTTCGTGGAAATCGGACCACAATTTTCTTTAAAAAACAGTGAAAAATTAGTGCGAAAGGACGCGTAGTTTGCAAAGTGTGTGGCTCACGATTAGTCGCTGTGACACCCAACTTTCTTAGTGTCATTGGATGCGCTGAGACGAATTGTACGTATTTTTGAAAAAAGTTTGGAAATCGTGTGGAAATTGGCGGCTTTGGAATTTTCCGAAGTTTAAACAACTTTTAAACTCTATCTCCCCCGATTTTTATCGGATCGATGAGATTTGGGTACCATTGTGTCCGTCTTACAAAGACGAAGAAATTGATGTGCTGATTTAAAAAATCGGACGGAAAATTTTGGAGAAATTCAGAAAAAAGTGGACGTGAAGAAAAGTGTTTGTTCAAGCGCGTGCGCTGGGCGATCAGTCGCCACGACCCCCCACTTTTTTGGTGTCATAAGATGCGCATTGACGTCCTGTATACGTGAGTGTTAAAAATTTTAAAATCCCTTCAGAAATGAGGGTGCTAGAAATTTTCTTCTAAAAACTTAGTTTTCTGTGTTATCCCCCCCCCACTGCTCCGGGGGGAAAAGATATTCACATATCTGTGTACGTCTCGCTGAGACGAATCCAACGACACCCTGTTCGTTGGAATCGGAGAGAAAAAAGGTGCAAGTTTGCTTTTCCTTTGTTGTCTGAGCTGTGACGTCACGCCCTCGGGTCCGCCGGCCAGCCGTTAGAGACAATAGGTGTTAGACTTAAGCGCTTTTGTATATTTATTTGTATTGTGTGTTTTAATTATAATTTAGTTTTAATTTTTAGTTCTGCTCGCGCTAGCGCAATTTTTGTAAGCGTGGGCGCGACTAGAATTTATTTATTTTATATGTTGTGTATATACTCGTTAATTCGTAGTATATAGTTTTTCACCTTGATCGGTCGATTAAATTATTAGTCGGCCGATTAATGTTTAACTCGAAGTTGGGAACTTATAAGTTTTTAAAAATGAGCCCTATTAAGGGAAAAAGTGTGAGGGACTGCAGCCCGTTGACTGACTCATCAACTGCTGATGAAGAAGTCGGCTTAGGATTGGGCCGGAAACGAAAATCTAAGCAGGTGCGGAGCAGCTCTGGTTCGGAGACGGCTACGGAGACGAGGGTCACTCGCTCCAAAAAGAAGGCCGTGGAGGAGGAAAAAGGGCGCTCTTTCAAACAGTCCCTTCTGCGCCAGCTCAGGGCGGGAGCTCGACGCAACGGAGCGGAGGTCCCATCTACTGATGGGCCTTCAGAGGCATCAGGATGCGAGGAGTCAGTAGCCTCAGGCAGCCAGGTTGTCTTGCCAATGGCAGGTGAAGGCGAATCCGAATCCGAATCCGAAGTGAACCCGAATCCGGATTCGGAAGATATCGTTTTCTTGAGCTCTGCAGAGCTCAAGAAACGTGCGGAGCGGCACACAAGCCGAATTACCGAGATTGCGACAAAAAGTGGCAACCTCAAGGGAACACTGCAGAGGGACCTTAAGATCGCCGCGAGGGAACTCCGTGAGCTGGTACTGGACGTGCTGGAACGACCGGTCTCACGCGAGATGAAGACCCTGCGAAGGGAAAATGAGAGGATGAGGGCTCACATTGAGGAACTGAGGGCCTCATTGAAGGCCCTCAGGCGTGACATATCGGAGCGTGTTCCACCAGCTGCTCCAGTGGAGAAGAAAGATAGGCGACCGGAGGAGAGAGAGAAACCGTCGACTCAGGTGGTCACCCTGGCTGATCTCCAGCATTTGCTGGAGGAGAACCAGGCGGCCATCATGAGATCGGTCGGCACTCTAGTGGATGCAAGATTCGAAACGATCTCAGAGAGACTTCCACCGGCGCCTGTTATGAGGCCACCCTTGGCGGCCTCAGGAGCGAGAGGCACCCCAGCGAGGGCGGAGCCTTCTCGACTGGTTGTGACTGATGCTGCTAAGGCACCTGCACCTACTGTGCAGCCAGCCAGCACCAGTGTGGAAAAAGAAACATGGGCAACAGTAACTTCAAAGAAGAAGAAGAGAGGTGCCGGAAAACAGGTGCTGCCGGTCTCTGGAGACGGTGCTGGGTCAACGGCTCGGAGGCAGGGTTCGCGCCCTTCTGAGCTGCACTCTGTTTCGAGGCGTCCTGGGGCCTCAACATCGACACCAGCAAGGGGAGGACAGAGTTCGGCGCCAGTAGCTCCAGGTCCTTCCTCATCAGAGGCCACAAAGGCAAAGGGGGGCAGGAGAATGAACAACAAGGCTGCATCAGGTAAACCAAACCTGCAGTCACCCAATACCGCTGCAGTGGTCATCACACTGCAGCGGGAGGCGGTGGCAAGTGGAACCACATACGCCTCAGCCCTCACAAGGGTCAAAGAGGCAGTGGATCTGGGTGCCTTAGGGGTGCAGGATATCCGCACCCGTAAAACGGCGGTGGGTAGCCGCATCCTGGAGATAGGAGGCCCAGAGCGAGTCCAGCAGGCGGACAAGCTTGCAGAGGAAATCCGCGAGGTTCTCGGGCGGGTCGCAACAGTCAACCGCCCCGTTAAGTCCGTTGAGCTTCGGGTCTCAAGACTCGAAGACAGCGTGACAGAGGAGGAGGTGGCCGCAACGCTGATGGCCTTTACTAAGTGCCCTCGGGATCAGATCCGTGTGGGGCGCATCACGGGGGTAGACGCAAGTCGTGCGACGGTGGTGACGTGCCCAGTCACGGTCGCGCAGGCGATAAGGGATGCCGGGGGCGTTATCCGAATAGGATTTAGTGGGGCAAGGGTGACCTTACTGGAGAAGCGCCCCCTGCGCTGCTACCGGTGCTTTGGCACAGGGCACGGCAGAGAAGCGTGCACCGCCAAAGACCGTAGCGGCCTGTGCCGCCGTTGTGGCGAATCTGGTCACGTCGCTTCCGCCTGCACGTCTGTACCACACTGCGCTGTGTGCAGGGATGCGGGCGTGAAGAATGTGGGCCATTGTATGGGGGGCAGAGCGTGCAACCCACCTTTGGTAAAGGTGAAGAAGGTTGCACCGGCAGCCCCCCTCACTATGTCCACGGACGTGACTGAGCCCACGGCACCCTCGACGTCTGAGGGTGGGGCTGTCTCTGATGAGCTCGAATACATGTCTGTTTAATGGATAACACGACTGTATTCGAGCTTCTTCAGGGGAACCTGAATCACTCCGCTGCGGCTCAGGACCTGCTCCTGCAGTCGATGGCGGAGTGGGGTGTAGACGCAGCGGTAGTGGCAGAGCCCTACCGTCCCCCTGCCAGTGACAATTGGGCGGCCGATCCTGAGGGTTTAGTCGCGGTTGTCACCAGAACGGGAGGCCCGCTTCTTACTAAGCGGGAGAGTGGACCTGGTTTCGTGGTGGCGGAGTGGGGTGCCCTCACGCTGGTCGGGGTTTACTTTTCGCCCAATCGGAGGCTGAGCGAGTTCGAGGAGTTCCTTGACCGCCTGCTTCTGGTTGTGCGCAGAGTTGGATCCAGGCCGATCCTTATCATGGGGGACCTCAACTGCCGTTCGCGTGGTTGGGGTGACTCCGTGACCAGCGTCAGGACCCCACTTCTCGAGGAGTGGGTGGCCGAGCTCGGGCTTGTACTCCTGAATAGGGGCAGCGTGCCCACCTGTGTCCGGCCTCAGGGGGAGTCCGTGGTTGATCTCGCCTTCGCCTCGCCTGCGGTGGCTTCCAGGGTCACTGATTGGCGGGTGGTGGTAGGTGTGGAGACCTTGTCGGACCATCGTTACGTCCGACTTGGGATCCGCAAAACTGCCCCCACTCCGCCGTCTGGGCTTGGGCGGAGTCCAGCCTTCCCGAGGTGGGTTATTACCCGCCTCGACAGGGAGGCTGCTGAGGAGGCGGCTATCGTAAGGTCTTGGTTGAAACCAGACGAGACGCCTCCTCCGGTGGACGTTGATGCTGCGGCCCAGGAAATGAGGCTGGCCATGGGCGCCATTGCAGATGCGGCCATGCCGAGGTGGAGGAAACCCACGCGTAGGAAGGCTGTTTACTGGTGGACCCAGGAGATAGCCGACCTGCGCGTGGCTTCCATGAGAGCCCGGAGAGCATACCTCCGGAGCAGACGAAGGCGCGGTGACCCAGTCGAGGTCACCGAGAGCCTTCGAAAGGTGTACGCGGAGGAAAAGAAGGCCCTCAAGGCTGCCATTAGGCAGTCTAAGGACAGGGCCTTCGATGAACTCCGCGAAGACCTGGAGCGAGACCCCTGGGGACGTCCGTATCAGGCTGCCCGCAGGAAACTCCAGGGATGTGGGGCTCCAATCCTGGAGATTTTGGAGCCGAGCGTGGCTGAGGGAATTGTTTCCGAACTCTTCCCTCGAGCCACGCCTGGATATGAGCCTCCCGGTATGGTGACGACAGCAGTCGATGGCACTGCAGCGGAAACCCTGGAAGAGGTGAGGGTAACCGAGGCGGAGCTGGGCTGTTGTCTGGACCGATTAAGGACGCGCAGGAAGGCGCCCGGCCCTGACGGCATCCATGGACGTATATGGGCGGTGGCCTTCCCTCACATGGAAAAGGAGGTCGGGGCTCTGTTCAGCAGTTGCTTAGCTGCTGGACGGTTCCCCGACGTATGGAAAGAGGGCCGACTATGTCTCCTTAAGAAGGAAGGGCGGCCCGCTGACTCGCCCTCGGCTTACCGACCACTCGTTCTTTTGGATGAGGTCGGTAAGCTGCTGGAGTGGGTCATTGCGGAGCGACTTAGGATGCACCTGGGGGCTGGAGGGCCCGACTTGGCCGAATGCCAATTTGGTTTCAGGAGGGGCCGCTCCACTCTCGAGGCTCTCTCGGAGGTGAAGGCTTTCACCCAGGGGGTGGTGGCTGGGGGTGAGAGGGCGTTGGCAGTGTCATTGGACATAGCCAACGCCTTCAACAGCCTCCCGTTCGGCGTGATTGCGAGGGCCCTCGAATTTTTCGGGGTGCCTTTGTATTTGCGCCGAATCGTGAGGGACTACCTGGTGGGACGAAGGGTGGCGTACATCTCGGCCGATGGCCATTTGAGACGCTGCCCTGTGGAGAGTGGGGTTCCCCAGGGCTCGGTGTTGGGGCCTCTGCTGTGGAACATGGGCTACGACTGGGTGTTGCGAGGCGCGCTCTTGCCAAAGATGCGCGTCTTCTGCTACGCAGACGACACCCTGGTCGTGGTCCATGGGTCCAGATTTGCGGAGGTGGCCGCACTGGCTTCGGGGGGGACCTCGATGGTGGTGGACCGGATTGGGCGATTGGGACTAAGGGTGGCGTTGGAAAAAACCGACGCCATCCTGTTCCATGGTCCAAGAAAAGGTCCACCGCCGGGGGCGGCCATTGAAGTGGCGGGAGTGCGGATCCCGGTGGCTACCAGTATGAAGTACCTAGGTCTCATACTGGATGGCCGCTGGGGGTTCGAACCCCACTTCAAAGCCCTAGAGGGCAAGGTGGTAAGGGCAGCAGGAGCACTCGCGCGACTGCTGCCTAACATCGGGGGCCCCTCACAGAGTGTGAGGAGGCTCTACAGTGGAGTCCTCCGGAGCATAGCTCTCTACGGTGCTCCGATTTGGGAGGACACCCTGGACAAGAGGTCCAACCAGAGGTGCCTTCGCGGGGCGCAGCGTACGATCGCCAATCGAATAGCCAGATGCTACAGAACGGTGTCGTGCGATGCGGCCTGCGTGTTGGCGGGCACTTTGCCGTGGGGCCTCGAGGCCCGGATGAGCGGTGCCCTCTATAGGATGAAGGTGGAGATGGGCACCGAAGAATGGAGTCAGTCTCAAGCGCAGATCAGACGTGAGGCTGACTCCATTCTTGAAGAGCAGTGGATGGAGTTCCTGCAGAATGCCACTGCGGGGACGAGTACCATTGGCGCCGTTCTTCCGGTCCTTAAGGACTGGAGGAAGCGGCGTCATGGTGCTATGTCATTTAGACTTGCGCAGGTGCTGTCCGCACACGGATGCTTCGGGCGGTACCTGCACAAGGTGGTTCGGAAAGAGCGGACTCCTCGGTGTCATCACTGTGAAGATGACGCCGAGGAGGACGACGCGGAGCACACCCTCCTGAGGTGCGTGGCTTGGGAAAGACCCCGCCACGACCTCAGGATGGTGTTGGGTTCTGACCTCTCGCTGTCGAGCATGATAAAGGGCATGCTCGACGGCGAAGAGGCCTGGAGGGCGGCTTCCCTCTTCTGCGAAAAAGTAATGTCGCAGAAGGAGGAAGCCGAAAGGAGGCGAGAAAGAGAGTCTGGTAGCTCCCGAGTTGCCGCCCGCAGGACCAGAGGTTCTAATACTGGTCCAGGCGGGCGGCGGCGTAGAGGGGGAGTTGAATCTTTTTCAGGACGGACGAGGCAACAGAGGGCTGGCGGCACTCGGCGGTTGCCGGTGTTACGAGGTGGCACGCGCCGAGCTACGGGCCGTAGCTCAGGCGGCTCAACGCGGGGGCAGCAGCCTCACCGACGGGCCAGTGGAGAAGATGTGGGGCTGCGGGGGGGAACGATGGCGTCCCCTCTCCGCACTCAAGAGCGGGCGGGGGATGACCATGGAGACGGAGAGAGAGTCATTAACCCCCGCTGTCATGGAGGGGGTTAATGGCCCTCGTTTTCCCCGGCGTATTCGGTGTATATTAAATATGATCCCGGATACGTCATATGGGGCTCCGTGTGGGCCCTGGATGGTTTAGTTAGGGTAGGGGCCGAACGACTTTAGGCCGAGTCCCACACTCCCGCGCCACTGCACAGCCCAGGCGCGGGGTCGTAAAACGATTCCTCCAGGATAATAAAAAAAAAAAAAAAGGTTAGGTTAGGTTAGGTTAGGTTAGGTTAGGTTAGGTTAGGTTAGGTTAGGTTAGGTTAGGTTAGGTTAGGTTAGGTTAGGTTAGGTTAGGTTAGGTTAGGTTAGGTTAGGTTAGGTTAGGTTAGGTTAGGTTAGGTTAGGTTAGGTTAGGTTAGGTTAGGTTAGGTTAGGTTAGGTTAGGTTAGGTTAGGTTAGGTTAGGTTAGGTTAGGTTAGGTTAGGTTAGGTTAGGTTAGGTTAGGTTAGGTTAGGTTAGGTTAGGTTAGGTTAGGTTAGGTTAGGTTAGGTTAGGTTAGGTTAGGTTAGGTTAGGTTAGGTTAGGTTAGGTTAGGTTAGGTTAGGTTAGGTTAGGTTAGGTTAGGTTAGGTTAGGTTAGGTTAGGTTAGGTTAGGTTAGGTTAGGTTAGGTTAGGTTAGGTTAGGTTAGGTTAGGTTAGGTTAGGTTAGGTTAGGTTAGGTTAGGTTAGGTTAGGTTAGGTTAGGTTAGGTTAGGTTAGGTTAGGTTAGGTTAGGTTAGGTTAGGTTAGGTTAGGTTAGGTTAGGTTAGGTTAGGTTAGGTTAGGTTAGGTTAGGTTAGGTTAGGTTAGGTTAGGTTAGGTTAGGTTAGGTTAGGTTAGGTTAGGTTAGGTTAGGTTAGGTTAGGTTAGGTTAGGTTAGGTTAGGTTAGGTTAGGTTAGGTTAGGTTAGGTTAGGTTAGGTTAGGTTAGGTTAGGTTAGGTTAGGTTAGGTTAGGTTAGGTTAGGTTAGGTTAGGTTAGGTTAGGTTAGGTTAGGTTAGGTTAGGTTAGGTTAGGTTAGGTTAGGTTAGGTTAGGTTAGGTTAGGTTAGGTTAGGTTAGGTTAGGTTAGGTTAGGTTAGGTTAGGTTAGGTTAGGTTAGGTTAGGTTAGGTTAGGTTAGGTTAGGTTAGGTTAGGTTAGGTTAGGTTAGGTTAGGTTAGGTTAGGTTAGGTTAGGTTAGGTTAGGTTAGGTTAGGTTAGGTTAGGTTAGGTTAGGTTAGGTTAGGTTAGGTTAGGTTAGGTTAGGTTAGGTTAGGTTAGGTTAGGTTAGGTTAGGTTAGGTTAGGTTAGGTTAGGTTAGGTTAGGTTAGGTTAGGTTAGGTTAGGTTAGGTTAGGTTAGGTTAGGTTAGGTTAGGTTAGGTTAGGTTAGGTTAGGTTAGGTTAGGTTAGGTTAGGTTAGGTTAGGTTAGGTTAGGTTAGGTTAGGTTAGGTTAGGTTAGGTTAGGTTAGGTTAGGTTAGGTTAGGTTAGGTTAGGTTAGGTTAGGTTAGGTTAGGTTAGGTTAGGTTAGGTTAGGTTAGGTTAGGTTAGGTTAGGTTAGGTTAGGTTAGGTTAGGTTAGGTTAGGTTAGGTTAGGTTAGGTTAGGTTAGGTTAGGTTAGGTTAGGTTAGGTTAGGTTAGGTTAGGTTAGGTTAGGTTAGGTTAGGTTAGGTTAGGTTAGGTTAGGTTAGGTTAGGTTAGGTTAGGTTAGGTTAGGTTAGGTTAGGTTAGGTTAGGTTAGGTTAGGTTAGGTTAGGTTAGGTTAGGTTAGGTTAGGTTAGGTTAGGTTAGGTTAGGTTAGGTTAGGTTAGGTTAGGTTAGGTTAGGTTAGGTTAGGTTAGGTTAGGTTAGGTTAGGTTAGGTTAGGTTAGGTTAGGTTAGGTTAGGTTAGGTTAGGTTAGGTTAGGTTAGGTTAGGTTAGGTTAGGTTAGGTTAGGTTAGGTTAGGTTAGGTTAGGTTAGGTTAGGTTAGGTTAGGTTAGGTTAGGTTAGGTTAGGTTAGGTTAGGTTAGGTTAGGTTAGGTTAGGTTAGGTTAGGTTAGGTTAGGTTAGGTTAGGTTAGGTTAGGTTAGGTTAGGTTAGGTTAGGTTAGGTTAGGTTAGGTTAGGTTAGGTTAGGTTAGGTTAGGTTAGGTTAGGTTAGGTTAGGTTAGGTTAGGTTAGGTTAGGTTAGGTTAGGTTAGGTTAGGTTAGGTTAGGTTAGGTTAGGTTAGGTTAGGTTAGGTTAGGTTAGGTTAGGTTAGGTTAGGTTAGGTTAGGTTAGGTTAGGTTAGGTTAGGTTAGGTTAGGTTAGGTTAGGTTAGGTTAGGTTAGGTTAGGTTAGGTTAGGTTAGGTTAGGTTAGGTTAGGTTAGGTTAGGTTAGGTTAGGTTAGGTTAGGTTAGGTTAGGTTAGGTTAGGTTAGGTTAGGTTAGGTTAGGTTAGGTTAGGTTAGGTTAGGTTAGGTTAGGTTAGGTTAGGTTAGGTTAGGTTAGGTTAGGTTAGGTTAGGTTAGGTTAGGTTAGGTTAGGTTAGGTTAGGTTAGGTTAGGTTAGGTTAGGTTAGGTTAGGTTAGGTTAGGTTAGGTTAGGTTAGGTTAGGTTAGGTTAGGTTAGGTTAGGTTAGGTTAGGTTAGGTTAGGTTAGGTTAGGTTAGGTTAGGTTAGGTTAGGTTAGGTTAGGTTAGGTTAGGTTAGGTTAGGTTAGGTTAGGTTAGGTTAGGTTAGGTTAGGTTAGGTTAGGTTAGGTTAGGTTAGGTTAGGTTAGGTTAGGTTAGGTTAGGTTAGGTTAGGTTAGGTTAGGTTAGGTTAGGTTAGGTTAGGTTAGGTTAGGTTAGGTTAGGTTAGGTTAGGTTAGGTTAGGTTAGGTTAGGTTAGGTTAGGTTAGGTTAGGTTAGGTTAGGTTAGGTTAGGTTAGGTTAGGTTAGGTTAGGTTAGGTTAGGTTAGGTTAGGTTAGGTTAGGTTAGGTTAGGTTAGGTTAGGTTAGGTTAGGTTAGGTTAGGTTAGGTTAGGTTAGGTTAGGTTAGGTTAGGTTAGGTTAGGTTAGGTTAGGTTAGGTTAGGTTAGGTTAGGTTAGGTTAGGTTAGGTTAGGTTAGGTTAGGTTAGGTTAGGTTAGGTTAGGTTAGGTTAGGTTAGGTTAGGTTAGGTTAGGTTAGGTTAGGTTAGGTTAGGTTAGGTTAGGTTAGGTTAGGTTAGGTTAGGTTAGGTTAGGTTAGGTTAGGTTAGGTTAGGTTAGGTTAGGTTAG
Organism: Pontia daplidice; assembly: GCA_963693355.1. Taxonomy (NCBI): domain Eukaryota; kingdom Metazoa; phylum Arthropoda; class Insecta; order Lepidoptera; family Pieridae; genus Pontia; species Pontia daplidice. The sequence goes on along the minus strand of CAVNZL010000106.1, from coordinate 23 downwards.
GTTAGGTTAGGTTAGGTTAGGTT